>VMKM01000670.1:0-266776 GCA_008360985.2 Macquaria ambigua | reverse complement strand
ATATATTTTTTTTTTTTTTTTTCTCTTCTTGAGAAGTAACTACTGTAAGGGATCACAATTTAACAAATAGAGTTTAAAAAAAGAAGTTAGGATTATCAATATTCAATAGCAGTCAAGTTTACATTGTAATGCAGCCATCTGAAAACATTGTGCCTCATTGTTTTTATTTTTTAGATTAAATCAACCAAAATCTTACACAATTGATAGAAGAAGGACCAAAATCTGAATCAGTATCGTCCACCACAGCAAGCTTTCAGTCACATGTAAATGCCTACCTCCTCCTGAGTGAGTGCTGCCCCCTGCTGCCAGCTGTGTGCCAGTGTCTTTGCCAGTGCAGAGATGGCGCTGGCTCTCACGTAGCTCTCTGTATCCTGCAGGGCCTCCTTCAGGAGAGGAGTGGTACAGCAGCCGCCCAGCAGAGCCTCAGACGCATCACACACCTCCTCCTCCTCGGCTGATTTCAGGAAGACATGCACACCTGCCAGGTCTCCCAGAAACTCCACCGTCGAGTCTCTCACCTCCCAACGCATGTCACACACACGCTTCTTCACTGCCTCCACAAGATCTAGTAGGGACACACATACATATAATTTCAGTAACACATTATAACCACAACACCGGCGGAGTTCTGTGTGGATTTCATCACACATGAGCTTTAAAGAAGAGGCTGCTGGGGAACTTTACCTCGTCTGAGCTGGTCTGTTATAAAGGAGAGGTCTGTGCACACGCTCGTCCACTTCACTAAGGCCTGGTAGGACTTGTGGAGTACCTAAGAAACACAGACATCATTTTAATGATAGAAAACAACATTTTATAGATAATAATTTACAGATCTTTTTAGCTAAAGTTTGAAACTTGTTTTGTCCGACAGTCCAAAAACACCAGAGATTCAATTTACAGCGATATAAAACATAGAAAAAGCAGCCAGTTCATACATTTAAGATGCTGGAACCAGTGAATGTTTGATATTGTTGCTTGTAAATAAAAAAGAAACAATTAATCTTTTGTCAAAATAGTTGCCGCTTAATTTTCTGTCGATCTATTGATCATCTAACCATTTCAGCTTAAACAGTATATACTGTATAGTCAACTCCACCAACTCAATGGCAACTGAGCAAACTCCGTGCACTGACGGAGGCCATGAGATGTGGCTGAAAGCCCCGGAAAAAGCTAGTAAGTGGACCTTTAGTCAGGATTATTTTGTTATACTACTTTTCCACTCTCAAACATATATATAGCTTCTATACATGACAGACATCTAATCACATTGTGTGGAGTAGAAGTTTTTAAAATTTTTTTAAAGTTTTTTGATTTTTTTTGTTTTGTTTTGTTATGACTCGTAAAAATTACGACTTTATTCTTGAAATTTCACAACCTTTGTCTCAAAGTATTACAACTTTCGCTCAAAATAGTATGACTTTTTCTCGAAATTAAAACTTTTCCCCACAAAATAATAACTTTTTCTTGAAATATTATGATTTTTTTCTTCAAATCTCTTTAAACACGTAGGTTAAGACAATCAGTGAGTGATGGTGGCTTCTTCTAAGTCACTGCTCGCCAGTATGAGAAGGTGGTCAGTGACAAAATAAAATAAAAGAAGCTGTATCAAAGTTTGCATAGACAGGAAGAACTTACAGTGGGGTCAGAACCAGGATTGTCCAGATACTGTATCAGAACTGTGAACACTTCACTGATCTTCTCCTTCGCTCCTGAAACACACAAGATGGAGGATACAGGCTAAATGTTTCAACCTGAAAAACACTTTCTTACACAGAACACATTATATCATAATGTTCATATACTGTAGCATTTGTTTTTGATGCTCTTTTATCTTGCTTTCTTCTATTTTGTTGGAGAATCCTACAAATTGTTTGGAGCAATTTAAATTTGTATATAAAGTTTACTTATATACTTGGAGAGATTTGGCTACTCAGTACCAAGAAAATGTCTTATGATCTTCTGTACTGTTCTGCTGTATGTTTCCAGTATTTACTTTACTAGTATTTACAGTAGGAGTTTGATTAATATACAGTCGATTTGTATAATGTCATACCCCACGTTATATTGCCTAATTCAGTTCAGTTATGTTGGCACCGTGGCATTGTGTTTCAAGCTGAAGTAAAAGTGATTAGGAGAATATTTTTTGCTATTTGGATCATCCCACACCTACACACAGTTTTACCTGGGCTGCTGCTGAGAGCTGTCAGAGCCTCTAGAGCACATTTCTGAACTTTGCCACTGCCGATTACGTTCCTGCGAGCTTCACTACAACCAGCAGATGAGGAGGAAGAGACGCCACTGCAGATCCTTAACAATGACAGAACTGCAGTGACAATTAAATCTGGAGGACAGGGCAGGACACCAGAAGGCTGAGGGAGAGAGAGAGACAGTGATGTTAGTTTGCTTCACATAAAATAATACAGTCCATTTCCTCTCCTCTGTTTTCTGTTGTGCTTACAGCCTCACCATGAGTGTGATCTGTGGTGTGTTTGAAAGACAGACACAGATCATAGAGACGCAGGAGGTTTTACTCTTCAGCTGCTCTTCCACTGAAATCCGATGCTCGTCTGCTGCAGGAACAAACATTTATTTAATTATATAGATGCTAAACAACAGACTGTTTTCATTCTTTTTTACTGTGTACATCTGTGTGTTTTACCAGTGGTGTTTGTGCCCAGTAGAGTCTGACCAGTTGTAATGTCGAGGGGTAACAATAGTATTCTCACAGCCCGGGCTGTGTGGACAGTATCACTGGACGGAAACACAGGAAAAGAAAAGCACCCATGAGAATTTCTGCCAGAAAACCTCTGCAAACTGAGCTTGTACTGGTGACGTTGAAGCCACATTCTGTATAAAAGTGTGAAGTCGTGCTTACGGATGACTCCTGCGAAGAAAAGCAGCTGCAGCATGAATGAGGTCAGGGGGTTTGTTGATGTTCAACATGGACGATAGAAGACGGGCGACACGTTGGTCTGGGACACGTTCATCAGTGCCGGAGCTGCTGAAGAAGAACATGGACGTTGTTTAACACTGAACCCACTCGTTATACGTATAAAAGGGTGTCATATGTTCAACTAATTGATTAATCAACTAATTGTTTCAGCTGTACACTAACTTTTCCCTCTTTCTTTCCACATTATGTTTATGCAGCGGGTGCTGTGTTAGTGTACGGGCGGGGGAGATTGATACAGCTTCTCTTAACTATTCCTTTAATTCTTTATTTACTATGACTACATGAAAATATGTGTTTTTCTATTTTCTATAACTCACTGTTCTCTTTATTTATACTACTAGTTGTCAAGTCCACTGTAAAAGCAGTAAAAGCACAAAAAGGTAAATATGTCAACAGATATGCATTCCATTTCTGAATCTTTTAATTATTTAGGGAATTAGAGTATTATTCATCTTTTGCTTTAAACATATGATAAGTGTAATTTGGCCCGTTACTTCCTATAAATGTAAAAAGGGCTGTCCGTTCATTTTCATTATTCTTAATACTTTCTTTTAGATGGGTTTGGTGATTGGTGATGATTAGTATTATATGTATTTACAGTAATTGTATTTATTGCTGCATTTACTTTTTATTTGATTGCTGTCTGTAAAGTGAATGTTCCCATGTCACACTGTGTTTGTGTTCGTAAGAGAGAGCCAGTCTACCTGTATGCAGCCAGAATGACGTCCATCAGAGGCAGCGTGAGCTGACTGCAGCCTGCTGTCGCCAGTTCCTCCAGAGAGTCTGCGACTGTCTGGAGCAGCTCGTCCCGCAGAGCAGGCCCGGCCCGGGCCAGGAGCAGGGCCAGCAGTTTGAAGTTCTGCAGACTCTGATGGAGCTGTGTGTTTTCTTTGGGAACCAGTGACTCCTCGAGGTACTCTGTGATCGCCGCGACAACAGCAGCGTACTGTGCGCTGGTTTCCATGGTGACGGCTGGGGGTTCTAAGTCTGTGATGGAGGCACGTGTCCTCCCATCATCTTCCTCCTTCTTGTCTATGCCGTTACATCCTGCAGACGAGACTGGCTGAAAGAAGAGCAGGATGTGGGCGAGCATTTGATTGGCAGCTGAGGCAACGAATAGACTTGTGTCTGTCTGCAGTTGTAGGAGCGGTTCAATGAAATCTGGAGAGTGAGGAAAACACATTTCAATCATAAAGTGGTAAAATTCTTAGTCTTTATTCTTAAACATCACCTCCCTCCCTCTTATCAAATTGACTTTTATAATATACAACATATTACATGAAGTGTCACCTGATTGTACAAAGAAACTGAGAGCCTTTGGGTGCTGCAGCAAATTCTTTAAGCCCTGAATCCAGCCAATCCGTAAACAGGGATCCTCCCAGAGCCCTGCGTCTTGCCAGTGCCGAAGGTTGAAGACCTGGTCCAGAACAGAGCATTCCTGCAGGGGGGGCATCACCATAGTCAGAAATTGTTTGTAACAACTTTTTTAGTAAAAGTACAAGGTGTTTACTCTACCTGAAGTATTTTGAAGCCGTCCTCAGTGGCAGCCATTAAGCCGGTGAGTTTGAGAGTGAAGGAGAGGACACCGGGTTCTGAAGATGTGTTGTTGCCCACAGCGGATATGAATTCAAGCAGACATGGGCAGGACTTCAGCAGAGATCCCCCTTCATCAGGAGAAAAGGTGGACATGAGACAGTGGTACAGATCTAACATCCATCTACCCAGCCCATAGCTGGATTAGCCCTCAAGGGAGATCCCCAAGTTCCTCTCACTCTTTGTGCATTCCTTATGTATTGTTTTGTCTTTGCCAGACTACAAATGACAGCTTCATTTTTAAACATATAGTGATTTAGGGTAATTCACCATGTAAGCATTATGTCAAGAGAAATTATAAAGGTATCAAAAGACACAGGGCTCCTCCGCAATCACTGAATCTTTTGAGTCACATTTCAATGCAAAACATTCATTAGTTCCAGCTTCTCAAATGTGATGGTTTGCTGCTTTTCTTTGTCTAATATGATATTATACTGAATATCTTTACGTTTTGGACTGTTGGAAAGCAATTTGAATGAGTCACCTTGGGCTCTGGGAAGTTGTGATGGCCATTTTTCACTATTTTCTGACATTTTATAGACAAAACGATTTAAAAAAAAATTAGAATAGCAATAAAATAATCTGCAGATCCAGATCAAAATAATCATTAGTTGCAGCCTTCTTTCATATAGTGCTTTAGTGGTACATATTCCCAAACAAAGTGGCAAAATTACCACAAATGAATTGCCACACTGTGAACCTTGAGCCTTTGGGGCCCCGGGAATCACATTGTCCAGTTTGTAATCCAGCCTCGTATCCATCCAGTTACCTGGGTGTAAAGTAGGAACACCTTGTAACTTACATCTAGCTACAGTAATCCACAAAGAAGGATCTAAAAGCACACACCCGAAAGCTCCATCTTGAGAGGTCAGAGAGGGAGGAAACCAGCAAGAGAAGAAGGCTGGAGTAATGACAGACAAACGAACTATCCCACAAAGTTCAGCACTAACCAGCCTTGGTGAGCCCTGTGAACCAGTCCATCAGTTTCTCCAGGCTGGTGTCATCGGGCAGAGACCTCCCTGAGTCCGCCAGCACCTCACACACACTGGGCAGCAGCGACACACACTCTCTGTCCATGGTACTAACGTGTGTGTGTGTTAATGAGACCTCATGATACATTACAGTAGACAGGACACTATCTTTACAGCTAAATAGTTACATCGAAGCACACATAGTAAGCTAACACTGACTCACGTATCTGGAAATATAGCTAGAAGCTAAGTTATATAGTATTGGTTGAAAGGGCACAGCTAGCTAAAATAACAAAATTTAGTTTTTCCTAGTAGTTTTGCTAAACGTCCATCTCGCGGGAAATAGTTTTGGATCTACCGGTGCGTGGCTTCCCTCTTCTTTCTTTTCTCAGTGTAAAATTTGAGAGGCATAACAAGGACACCTGTGCTGCTTACTGATCTATAAACTTGTAGGTAGGTTGCAGTACATGTGCGGGCGCCACACACCGCCGATCCCTATGTTTTACAACTTTAACTTTTCCCCGCAGCGCGTCCTTGCCGCCGAACTAGTTCCGGTGTTGCATTTCCGTCACATCGTCCATTTTCACGTTATCGCACATGGTGCCGCACCGGCCGAGGACCGTCAGCCTCTTAAATTTTGGGATTTTGCTCCGTTGTAGCGAGAAATCCGTCTCGTACTCCTGATAAATGCAAGATACGGTGGATATGGTGGACGACCCCGAGTATGAGGAGGAGGAGCCCTCCTTCAGCGACCCGGAGGACTTCGAGGATGACGTCGAAGATGAGGGTGAGCTGCAGCAGGAAAAACGCCGGCTTTCTGGCCTGTTGCTAACTATTAGCTAATCGCAGTACTAACGGGCTCAACGGTGGTGGTGGTTCTGCTACAGATACTAAGAGCTAGCTAGCTAGCTTGTCACTTTGCCTTCCGGACCTCATTGTTTAACTGTTGAGGTCTGACTACCAGGAATAAAACAGACACATCACCATTCCCTTAAATGTAGCTTTATCCCCAACATCAGCTAGCATTAACCGACGTTACCACAGTTTCTTTTTACGCCCATTGAAGCCTCACCCGGACCCCAGACAACCACTCACTGTGGCCTTGTCGCTGTCATTTGACAATTTAAGATGTTGTACCTGTCTGGGCCAAGACCAATACTACGAACCTGCAGTCTGTGGTTTGCATGAAGCAGCTGGTGATAAATGGCTAGCTTTCACATCAGTGTTAGCGTTAATCCTAACCCAGGGTTGAGGGGAGTTTGGTCCATAATGCCCATCAGTTCTGCAAATAAAACGTGAATGAATGGCACAGCAGTTTGACCATAGAAACTCATCTTTATTATAATGCTTTGTAGCTGTTTTATAGTAGTGCACCGAAAACAGACTGCAGGGATTTCTGGACATTTCTCAGCAAAATTAGTAATTATACACTCAGCTGCCAGTGTGTTAGGTCACCTAGCTGAAATTAATTAAGTCTTATGCACCAGCCCTGCAGTAAAGATAAGTATTTGTTCACACTGTTTTAGAGGTGTTGGTTCAGTTGTGTGGTCAGTTTGGAGGCTGTATTGCTTCACTGAAAGTGGTTTTTAATATTTTGTCCACTCCATCTATATCAATGAGGGTAGACTAAACATTACAAACACTTCTCAGTACAAAGCAACACAATTCGATGGCACCACAAACTACAGCCTCCAAGATAACCACAAAGTTGGATCAGCACTTTTCTAAATCATATTGCATTAGTTCAATAAACTGGCAACAGAGTTAAGTGCACTTTTCAAAAGTTAGATAATCAGGGCATGAAAATGTATTTGGAAGCCCAGGCTAACGCAGACAGATCAGATAAGTGACTAACGTTACCGTCTCCCTCCCTGATCTTCCCACCCCTTTTTCTCTTCTCTCCAGAGTTGTTAGGTGACATCCTGAGGGAGAAGCCCCAGGAGGCTGACGGCATCGACTCGGTGGTGGTGGTGGACAACGTCCCTCAGGTGGGCCCAGAGCGTTTGGAGAAACTCAAGAACGTCATACACAAGATTTTCTCCAAGTTTGGCAAGATCACCACTGAGTTCTATCCAGATGCTGATGGCTTGACCAAAGGGTATGTGTTTTGCTCTCTAACTCAGTGTACTGCTTTAATGTTGAATTGAATGTTTTAAATAAAAGACCCATATCTCACGCAGGTACATCTTCTTGGAGTATGCTGCTCCTACCCAGGCCCTCGAGGCAGTAAAGAACGCAGATGGATACAAACTCGACAAACAACATACATTCAGGGTCAACCTCTTTACTGACTTTGACAAGTAAGTGTGCAGCGTCTGATAAGAAATGCAGCAACTGTGACGGCAGATCAGATATATGTGAGACAAATAGATTAATTCTGTTTTCTTGTTTTCCCAGGTACATGAACATCAGTGATGAGTGGGAAACTCCAGAGAAGCAGCCTTTCAAAGATTTTGTGAGTGTTTGTTTTTAAATTATTTTAACAAATACTACCTTTTACTCTTAATCATAAGTAGTTTGTTACGTAGGCTGTTTTGTAATCCTTCAATTTGGCAAAAAATGGGAGACTTTTTCCCTATAAAATGGTCCACCAAATATCAATGGAACAAATAATATGCCAAAATGCTGTAAGCTCCACTAACTCTGTATGTCTGGCTGTTCAGGGAAATATGCGCCATTGGATTGAGGACTCAGACTGCCGTGACCAGTACAGTGTGATCTACGAAGCTGGAGAGAGGACTGCCATTTTCAACAACGACGCTAAGGAGCCAATCACAGCTGAAGAGAGAGCAGTAAGTAGCTGACCACACTTTGAAATGCGGGGTTAATATGGTCGCATTAAATGTAGCTCAACAGTAGCGGTTGGCTCGCAGACTAATAATGCTTTTGTGTCTTGCTGCAGCGCTGGACAGAGACGTACGTGCGCTGGTCTCCTAAAGGCACCTACCTGGCCACCTTCCACCAACGTGGCATTGCATTGTGGGGCGGCGAGAAGTTCAAGCAGATTCAGAGGTTCAGCCATCAGGGTGTGTCCCTCATCGACTTCTCACCATGTGAGAGGTAATCACCGTTGCTGTTTAGCAGTACTAATTGACCCTTTCGCAGTGTTAGTCATTACCTGATGTTAAAGTACTTTTACTGTGTGTGTGTGTGTGTGTATATAAGCATTAGCATCAAGTATTATTGAGTGATGTGAACTGATGCTCTGTTTAAGATGTAAGAGACATTCTGATGCAGTCTTAACTAATGATGAAATGTGGCAAAATTCTTCCTCTGTGGCATTCAAAGAAGAAATGCACAGAAACATAGTCCCCCTCTCACGTATCTCTGTTGTTCAGTTGATACAAAAATCACAGACAATTTTAGACAATATTTTAATATTTGATTATTAATCATCTTATTTCTTTTCTGCAAAATGTTGCTAAATATGGTTCACAATGAAAAGAGATGTAGATTTTTAACTAGATTCACGAGTCTGGTTTTATTTTTTGCTTTTTAATGCAGCAGAGACATTTAAATAGTGCCTTTTTCGGCATAAGTGTGCAAAATTCTTTATTTAGAAAGAAAACCAATGGAATATTATTCAAACCAGATGACTTACAATAAACTAGGGCTGTCTCGATCAAGTTTTTTGGGCCCACATTGGATATCTTCCAATACAGAGTCCAATCTAATACTTTTATTTGCCTAAATATTGATTAAATATGTATCTGACACACCGAAATATGAACATGAAATCTGAAACACCTTATTTTTCATGAGCTACTCGACTTATATACCAAAGGTCCTTATTCAAAACTATTAAGTTGATAAGCTTAAATTATTGATCATGGTCTGTCTGAAGCTCCATGTGTGGTTGCGATGCCTTCCAGGTATGTGGTGACCTTCAGTCCACTGATGGACACCAAGGAGGACCCACAGGCCATTATCATCTGGGACATTCTCACCGGGCAGAAGAAGAGAGGTTTCCACTGCGAGAGCTCTGCACACTGGCCCATATTCAAGTCAGTACTCTGTGTTTGCTTGTTTGTTTTTCTCTCTCTCATTGAGGTAAATTAGATTTTAACAATGTTGTTTTAATTTGTTGCTCCCGCAGTGATTGAATATATTATAATGGAGCTTATTTGTTCTCAGATGGAGCCATGATGGGAAGTTCTTTGCCAGGATGACCACAGACACGCTGAGCATCTATGAGACTCCTGTAAGTAGACTCACAAAAAAACATGCCGTTGTATTTATGTAAAGTGTGCAAGTGACATTAAAGACGTGTTTTCGCTCCTTTCAGTCTATGGGCTTGCTCGACAAGAAGAGTCTCAAGATTACCGGGATCAAGTAAGAGTCCTTCATAATGCTTTTATGATTTGTTTCTTGTAATTACACGCTTTAAATTGTGACTTCATTCTGTATTGACAAGAATCTGTGTGTATCTGCAGGGACTTCTCATGGTCTCCTGGTGACAACATCATAGCATTCTGGGTACCTGAGGATAAAGATATCCCAGCCAGAGTGACTCTGATGCAGATGCCCTCCCGTCAGGAGATCCGTGTCCGCAACCTCTTCAATGTTGTCGACTGCAAACTGCACTGGCAGAGAAATGGAGATTACCTGTGTGTGAAAGTGGACAGGACTCCTAAAGGAACACAGGTACACAAGTGGAGAGACAGAGGGGGAAACAGCTGAGACCTCACTGGGTGAAAAAATGCTAAATTTATTTTTCAATCAATCTTTCAGGGTGTGGTCACCAACTTTGAAATCTTCCGCATGAGAGAGAAGCAGGTTCCTGTTGATGTGGTGGAGATGAAGGGTAAGAACGTAATAAACACACAAAGGTAACAGTGATTGATTCCTGTAAAAAAAAAAAAAAAAAACCCTGATCTATTGTTTGTTGTGTTTCTGTCTTTCCAGAAAGCATCATAGCATTTGCATGGGAACCCAACGGCAGCAAGTTTGCTGTTCTCCACGGAGAAGCTCCCAGAATCAGTGTCTCCTTCTATCATGTCAAAAACAACGGCAAGATTGAGCTCATAAGTGAGTCGATCGGACGGACGCGCCAACTGTCTTACTGACACTGTGTTGCACAGTCTGGAACCTCCACTGAATGTGACACTTTGTTCTTTTTCTGCAGAGATGTTTGACAAGCAGCAGGCCAACAGCATCTTCTGGAGCCCCCAGGGACAGTTTTTGGTGCTGGCTGGACTCAGGAGGTCAGTTAAGAGTGTGTGTGTGTGTGTGTGTGTGTGTGTGGGACACAAGAAGCCGCTGATGACAAACTAAATAACTTTTCTGACACCTCGTATGAGAGCTAAACGCTCCTGATTCGAACTCTGTTCTGAGGCTCACAGTATTATATATATTTGTACTTGTGTCTGTTCTGATGAATCTTGTCGGTCTAAGATCTTGTTGTGTGTGTGTGTATAATTGTTTCTTTTTCTGTGTGTGTGCAGCATGAATGGAGCTCTTGCCTTTGTGGACACGTCAGACTGCACAATGATGAATATAGCAGAGCACTACATGGCCTCTGACGTGGAGTGGGACCCCACCGGTCGCTATGTTGTCACCTCCGTCTCCTGGTGGAGCCACAAGGTACATTCTGCTCTGAGACACCAGAAATACTTGTCTTTTACTTTCCTGCCAGACCAATTCGTTGATGGGTGGAAATTCATACTGAACTTGCACTCGCATCCTTTTCTTTTTTGTGTGTGTGTCTAGGTGGACAATGCGTACTGGCTGTGGACGTTCCAGGGCCGTCTTCTACAGAAGAACAACAAGGACCGCTTCTGTCAGCTGCTCTGGAGACCCAGACCTCCCACCCTGCTCAGTGCAGACCAGATCAAGGTACCATTTCATCTATATTGTGTGTGTGTGTGTGTGTGTGTGTGTGTGTGTGTGTGTGTGTGTGTGTGTGTAGCCAGTGATGACAAACTAAATAACTTTTCTGACACCTCATATGAGAGCTGCACTGCGGCTCCTGATTCTAACTCTGATCTGAGGCTCACAACTACAGCATCCTGTGTACTGGTGCAACACATACTATATTGTGTGTCATGCTTTTGGCTTTTTGGCTGTGGAACCGTCCTTCACCATAAATATCTCTTTGTCTCTTTCAGATGATCAAGAAGGACCTTAAGAAATACTCAAAGATCTTTGAGCAGAAGGATCGTCTGAGCCAGTCCAAGGCCTCTAAGGTTTGATTTGTTAATTTCTTTAACTGATCCAGGCTGTTCACATCTATAGCTTACCTTTTTTATTTAGTAGAGTTTGATGGGAATGGTGCTCTCACAACTATTTGGGTCCTTTTGGTATTTTCTGCTCCCTCATTAACCAGTTAAAACTGTCTTAACATACAGTATAATTAAAGTGTCAGTGTTTAAGCATTTTTTTGCTAATTGTCTTCGGGCTAAACACATTTTAAATTGTAATTCAATAATCTGTGTTTCTCTCATATTAAAACTCATAATCTTTTGTAGCATAATTGTAGTTTCCATATTGGAGACAAACAAACCATTTATTGATCCCCCTTTAGATATTTTAGTAATAAAAGTGATACAAGCTGCATGTTTACAATCCCAAGCAATGTTCTCTGTTGTGAAGCTGAGCGTTTTATGTGTTTGTGAGTAGGAGCTGGTGGACAAGCGCAGGTCCATGATGGAGGACTACCGTCGCTACAGGGAGGCGGCGCAGCAGACCTATCAGGAACAGAAGAGCATCCGCCTCGAGCTCAGAGGAGGTGGGACCTCTTTCACTTTTTTTATTTATTTATTTATTTTTATCCCTGAACCTTTACTTGCCTCCCTCCACAGTCCTGATGTTTAATGAAGAAACTCACTGACTTTTGTTTCTGTCTTCCAGGAGTGGACTCTGACGAGCTGGACAGCAACGTGGACGACTGGGAGGAGGAGACCATTGAGTTTTTTATCAGCGAAGAAATCATTCCCCTTGGAGATCTGTAGTCCCCTACGCAGGTAACACTTGCACACAGACATGCAGACAGTTTGATATTTCCAACACACAATTAAGAGTTCTTGGAAAAACTTTATTTCTAAACGGTGTCATTGAGTATTTCGCAGTCAGTGGTTGGTTCTGTCTAAACTGCACATTAGGTCCTGTTAAAGGGTCATATCCCCCAAATTACAAAAAACACATTTCCTCACCTAGTTGTATCTGACCATGTAGATAGTTTCAGGTTTATGTGCAGTGATTTTGAGATGCCACCCTCTCAATACGATGGAGGTGAATGTGTTGTGGGATGTGCAGCTCAAAGCACTGAAAAAGCTGCTGCAAATCTCAACAACAATGTCTTTCAGTAAAAATGTCCCCCCTCACTTTGGGTGACCCAAAGTACATGCTGTCAGCAGTTTTCACTATTAGATTATTTATTTATTCAGTGGAAAATGGCTACATCTTGTAACATCTGTGTACCAACTCTTTCATTTCTCGTGCAGCTGCTGAATTTGATGAATGACAGTTCTTGTTCTGTGTACTCGAACAAAAACAACATGGGGGAAAAAAATGACATTCCTGCATCTGCCTTGTATAATGAATTGAGCCTTTAAGATTGACAACCACCGTTAGTCTACTATTCCC
The DNA here is from genome assembly GCA_008360985.2 of Macquaria ambigua. NCBI lineage: Eukaryota > Metazoa > Chordata > Actinopteri > Centrarchiformes > Percichthyidae > Macquaria > Macquaria ambigua. Next base: position 253,675 of record VMKM01000670.1, on the reverse strand, counting down.
TCTTTCTCTGTTCACACTTGACATCCTCGATCTGTATTTAACTTGTGCTCTCTCTCTCTTTCTCTCTCAGTCCATTCGTTTTTGTGTGGAAGGAGGAGAGAGGAGCTGCGTCATTGACTGGAGAAGGACGACGACCACGATCTGAATCTTGGGGTTCACGATCACGAGCCTCAACGTTCAACTTTAGTGACATCATCAAAGCACGCCTTGCGGATCAGCAGCCACATCGAGGGACAAGAGAGAATACTTTGTCTTAAATATTTTCTCTTTGTCTCTCACCATCATCCGCCCCATTTTCTTTTTTCTCTGTGGAACTTGATATTTAGTAATACTGCCTCCTTTTTTCTATCCATTAATTGGAGATACTCACTCTCTAATCTCAGCCCCGTCTCTTATTGGACCTTCTTCTTCCTTGGGTCGTTGATGAACTAGCCTCACCATGCTAGTGTGTTATCACAGGGCAGCACAGAGTGCCATACCAGTTGGGGGTGGAGGTGTTGTGACTAAACAAGTAGCCTTGTTAAGAAATGTGCTGATGTGGCGCTATAGTGGCCTGTATCCTCCTCCTTTCAGACTAGGCTTTCACACAGGGAGGGGGTGCGCAGTGGGATTAACTTTAAATAAACATTCAAACACAATACTACCTGGCTGTGTTCAGTTCTTTATTATCTGTTCTCTAGTCCTGTTCAGACCGGACACTGAAATCCAGCTTCAGTGACGTGATCACAACCGTAGAGCTAAATACTGTGTACAGGTAGTGCTGAAAGAATTAGTCAGTTTATCGCTTAGTTGATTGACAGAACATTAATCACCAGCCATTTTGATAATCGTCATTTATCAAGCAAAAATGCCAAACATTCTCTGGTTCCAGCCTCTCAAATGTGAGGACTTGCTGCTTTTTACTGTTTTACATCACTTTAACCTGCAGCTCTAGGAAACGGATGGCCATTTTCCACAATTTTCAGGCATTTTATAACCTGATTAATCAAAAGATTATCGACAGAGTTCTGGACACACCCATGATGCATTGAGCATTCGAAAACTCTGCCTCATTGACAGGAGGTCAGGGATGCGTGTTGGATTAATTATTAGTGTGACCATACTGGCCCACGTTTGTCATCAACATAAGCATAAAAACAGTTATTTGCCGATAGCATGATCAAAAGCACCAATCGCTATACAACAATGGATGGCTTCCTCCTGTATTTGTATAAGAAAAATATCCACATAACAGCTTAACAAAATTAAAGGTGGATGTTTGCATATTTTCTGTCGACTACACACAAGCATTGGAAGAGGCAATGTGCATGTGCATATACAATGCACGCTTATTTTACCCATGTCACTTTGGTCAGATATATTATTGGAATCAAGCAGTCTGACAAAATTGCTGATGGAGTATTCTGTATGTACAGCAGCCTCATCCCTGTCAGTTTGTCTAAAACTTTGATGCTTTTGTTCTGTCATTGGCTCATCTGCAGTTTAGGATTTAAGATGAGTATAAACCTTTGTGTTTGGATCAAATCACATCTCATAAACAGTTTATGAAACAGAAGCTGCGGTTAAAAGCACAGCTGTGTTTCAGCTTAATCTCAGCTGCGGACACGTTCTCCAGCTGCCACTAGACGTCACTCTATCTGAGGTTTAAAAAAATCAAACTATATAGCCCCCCTCAGGTCCTCCGGTAGGCCGTTTCTCAGGCTGGGGCCTTAGTGGCCAAAAGCGGCCTCGCCTTGGGTCTTAGACTGAGCCTTAGGAACAACCAAGTACCAAGTAACAACATCTACCAGAGGACCTGAGGGATCTAGTGGGTACATATCTTAAAACCATGTCAGACAGGTAGTCGGGAGTGAGACTATTTAATGATTTGTAGACCAATAAAAGAAGTAACAAGTGCAGCAATTTTAAAACAGGTGTAATGTGTGCTCTCCATCTGGTCCAGATCATCACTCGAGCAAAAACAAAAAGGTTTAACTGAGGCCATAAATTGTAGGGAAAATGTGCTTAAGGCGGACATTTCTTTCTGCTCAGATGATTTTAATATTTCTGTCTTTCACCATAGTTCAAAATATTTGTAAGTCAATGTCACTCACTGCTTCATATCTACTGTGTATTTTGTGGTCCTAAAATATTTCATGCAACCGTGATCATGGGGTTCTCTCCATTCTTCTGGACAGCTGGCCTGTCATTAAGGTGAAAGTCTGGCTACAGTTTCTTCATACCTTCATCAAGCCTATCCCTGCTGTGACTCACAAGTCATTTCATCTGCTTGTGGAAAGTAAGATGCAGTATCATTTCTTTTATGTGAAGTAAATAAACGGACTTTTGTTAGGACGTTTTCTAGCACGTTTGGCTCGACCCAAAGTCCATGACTACAGTCCAGCTGTGTTCATATTTCATATTCAACATTTGCGTCCTTGTAAACTCATCACACAGGAAACAGTTAGTTCTTGATGTGCCTGCGCCATTTAGGTTCATTAGTCTGCATGGTTAATCCCTAATGGAAATGTGAGGTCAGACAGTGTTGTTCCACTCTCAGTGTGAATATTGACGCTACAGGCTGCATAGATCTTTTACCTCATTAACCTGATCTAATGTATGTTCATTGTGATGTTTGACAAGGTGAACAGAACAGTAAACTAAAGACTTGTTTATGGAAGATATTATCTACCAGATACAGTAGGAACTTAGTGGAAATGGTATGTGCCTAAATGTACCTTCATAGTTACACTCCATCTGAACCATGACTGAAATTTAACATTAGACTTCATCTAAAACCTACGACAGGCCTTTGATTTGGATTAAGAGAAGTTATAAATCAGTTCTGTAATTTATCCAAACATTGATCCACCTGTTCCTCAATGATGGGGGGGTCGAACCGTAAATCTGATGCACTTGTTGTGGCACCGTCTAAGACTTTCTACTTGAAATGTCTGACTTTTTTTAGTAACAAGATCAGTGTGGCGTTAACTTTCAGTAGACTGCTGGTGAGCTGCCTGGTCCTTTTGATGTGGAGACCGCGGCCACCCCGTCATTTTCCCATCAGCTCACAGATGTTATAAATACTCATTAAGAGACGGCTCTTGAGCTTTCATTCAAACATGGCTGATACCATGTTTAGACTTTTTATGACTGACAAAATAGGTTCAGAAAAGAAGAGAGCATTTACACTGAGTTACCAGAAAAATAGAAACACCTGTACAGAGTAATGCAATTCAGTACAACAGCCCTGTGATAAATATCTATATATAAATATCTAATATTTTGCTTTTTTGACTACTGCTTTGGTTGTTGGTGTTTTGACTCAACTTTATTTAGGCCCGACTTTATCGTGGTGTTGTGCTGGACTGTATTGTATTGTAAAATGTCAGGTACATGACCTCAGTGCTATTTGGAAGCCCATTTCTGCCAAAAAAGAAAAGAAATACATGAAAAGTTGGGCATGATAAAAAATAAAAACAAATTCAAAATCTTGACTTAGTATCTTAAAACTGTGACTTAGTTTCTCATAATAATAACTTAGTATATCATTATTTTTACTTTTCATAACTCTGATTCAGTATCATCATTTTGATTTAGTATCTCATAATAATGACTTTGTATCTCATAATTTTGACTTACTATCTATTTATAATAGTGACTTACTATATCATAATTTTAACTTTTTGAGTTACCATGAGCATTGTTATTTGAATTATGCATAACTTTTCATCTTTTTCCCCCTTTTCCTGATGGGGATGGGCTTCCATAGTGTCCTAAATAGCCTATAGCCCTGCTGTTTATTACAGTGAAGCTACTATTGCTAATTCAGCGGCAGCCCCCTCTGGGGCCGCCCGGAGGTCCCACTGTCATGGGCGTAGTAGGCGGGTTCATGGTTTCATAGCTTAAATACGGGCAGTACAATAAACTGTAGGCTGTGTGGTGCGGTGTGTGAAAGAGTGGGTGTCTGGGTTCCCAAGTCTCGCGAGAATTTGCTTCATTCTTTGGAGCGGAGACCGCTACAGTCCTGTCTTGCCCACCCGGTCCCATCACTGGGCTGACGGACAGACGTAGAGGGGGACACCGAGCAGGCGACAGAGAGCTGACCGACCGGCACCATGCAGCTCATCCGCCGGGTAAGATAAAACATAAGATTCGGGTCATTTGTAGTATTTTTTATCGGACAGGCAGATAAATGTTCAGACTGGCTTAATTGTTGCCGTGATGCTCCCGGTGTGAAGGGCATAAAGGGAACAGAACCGGGCTTTCTTAAACCCCAAAGCGAGCGCGATGAGGAGGTTCGTGCATGGGAGAAAATGCAGAGGAGGCTGTGGAGAAAAATAAGTTCAGTCTTTCTGTCGCCGGCAGAGTAAAAGTAAAGTGTCCGGTGTGGCCGTTGAAAGGGCACATTATAACCCTGTGTACTGTATTAATTAAGGTAGTTTTCCGACCGAGGATTGGGAGGAGGTGATGGTGAGTCCCCTGCGAAAAAGAGGAATATTAACTGAAAGAAAACACTCTGTAGCCTACCTCCCGTCATGAATAGCCGACGTTTCTTTAAAAAACAAGGAGAATCACAACGTGCACTGCAAAACTTGTCACTGAGCTCCACAGACACATTAAGAGTTTGCATAGGAATATTTTTAAATGTTTTTTCCTTTTGCGCGTATTTGTGCGCACGTGTGTGTGTGTGTGTGTGTGTGTGTGTGTACAGTGCGTGCCAAGACACGAGAGAGTTTGTGGATGTTGATTCCTCAGAATAGGCCACTCCAGTCAACGTGGAGTTCAGATTTAAAACCTAGTGGAAAGAAACACCACATAAAAACTATAATTTTCTCTGTCAAAATATGAGCCGTAGGCTGCTTTCTGCTTTGCTCTCCTCCACGTCTGGATGTTTTTTTCTGGTTTTATTAGGACCGTCATTTTTTCCACACTTTTCCCCGACAGCAGATGTTTTTATGGGACAGACAATAAGGGGTGTAAACCCTCCAGCAGGCTCTGGACTGGAGCTGCTTCCACCCCCACAGCCCCGTTTGTTCACATCTCTGTGACAGCTGAGCGCCCCCGGGCGGAGCCTGAGGTTCCCACGGCCCCTGGGCAACTTCACACCGGTCAAAACCATTTATAGCACATACTTTTAAATTTATTCTGTAAATTATTTGGACTTTAAAATGTAAAAGATTTTGGCTAATGTCCAGCACAAGTTGAATTTAATGTCCTTTATTTGGCTACACCTCAGGAAGAAGTATTGAGAGTGAAGAAAAGTACCAATAGCACAACAACAAGTGAAAGTCCTGCATGTTATCAAATTGTAGCTAAAGTGTCAAAAGTAAAAAAATGTTGTGATGATATTAAGTATTTTAATGCCAACCTTTACTTCTATTTGAGCAATTGTTATAAAGTTTACATGCGTTTTTGGCTACTCTGCCCACCTCTTGATTTTAATTTTATATTGTTATAACTATAAATGTGAAATACTCAAGTGTAGTACCTCAAAATTGTACTTAAATACAAGACTTATATTACGTAAATGCACTTATAGTTACATTCCACCACTGCTGCATCTTACTGGGAAAATTGCCAAAAGTCTAAACTAACAAAGTCTTCAATATGAAATAAGACACGGGCAAATCTTAGCTTTTGTGAAGCTGTAACTATTTAAGTGTTGATGGAGAGTTAAAGCTTATTCATGAACATTTTAATGACTGAAATGATTTATTAGTTTATTATAATATAACATTTACCAAAGTATTTATCTGCATGGCGCTGAGTGTTTCACTTTACAATATAAAACCACAGTGAAACAAAGACATCCAAAAGCAATGTAAGAAGATTATTATAGCCTTATACTGTATGATGGCAACAGGAGAGAGGTGACAGGTGCCTTAAGTACTTTGTGTTGAATCAAATTACCACAGCAGCCCAGCAGCTAATTTTTGCCTCGGGGCCCCGTAACAGGATAATCTGGCCATGGCAATGAAAATGAACAGGAAAGGTAGTGTATGTGTTTTTGTTTTTGGATAATAAGTTTCTGTTCCACTTTGTTTAAACTGATGAAAGAAAACCCAGATGAGAGACTAAAGTGATGCAAAAGTTACATAAGGACCTAAGCCTCTCTGTAGTTATGTGTGTGTGGCATCACAAAAGCCACAATATTGCATTGTAAACACACACACACACACACGCACGCACGCACGCACGCACGCACGCACGCACGCACGCACGCACGCACGCACACACACATAGGGCAGTAACCCTGCGTTCCCCTGTAAACAGTTTACAGTGCCTTCTCTCTCCCTTATGCAGACACAAGCCAAAGCATCAGTGTTGTGTTCAGCTAATCCCACTGTTTAGGCTTTGTTGGCGGCCTCTAGCTAGGACTATGCATGACCTGAGGAACAAAGTGCTTGTGTGTGTGCATGTTTGGTTGTGTCACATACATTAAGGACCACGTCTTTATCTCCCCACCCTGCACTAATCTTCATCTATATCAATCTTATAGTTTGTTTGGGTTCTGTCTCTCCTCTGTGAATCCCTCTGCCCCCATTTGTTTAGCTGAGCTTGTGCTTGTTTTCTTGTCGTTCTCCCCTTGATTGAGGTTGACCCAGTCATCTTCACAACCTCACAGTATACACACACACACACACACGCACACACACACACACACAGAGGTCCTGACTGTGTGTGTGTATAGACACTGTGTGGTTTTGGCTTGCTTTGTGTAGCAACGGCCCAAGGTAGGAAATGCTGTTTAGATTAAGTGCGCTCTGATGTCCTCTCAAGCCTTGTTCCTGCTGGATCACGACCCGTTTGTACCACAAACCTCTAACACTACACACGGAAACACCAGTGGTTAAGGGTTAGGCATAGGACAGTGGAGGTTTCTGTTGTAGGGCTTTTACTGACCTCTTACCACATCCTCTGTGTGACTCTGTGACTTTGACCGAAGGAAAATGATTACCTTTGGTGGGGAATGGGGAAAGAAATGCATGTTTTTTGTGTCTATGCCACTGTGTAACTGTTTATCCCTTGTTGTAGATATATTTTTTTATATTTTTTTATCACATTTTTGGCTTCCTATAATCAATACAGGCATGGATTTAGATATCATATCACCATATAAAATTAATATCACCATTTAAAATACGTTATTTACAATATCATTATTATCACAAATGTATGCCATATCACACATCAAATAATCAAACTGATGTTCAAAGCTATGAACTGTGTCCCCCCTGTTGTACATAAATGACTGTCTTTAAATGTGTAAAACAAAGGCGTTTAACTAATTTTGCTTCATATTTGAAGAATTATGGAACAAAAACATGAATAAGGTCATATCAGCCTAAAGTTCTGCAGAAAGTCCATATATGATATTATTGCCCAGCCCTACATGAGGTTTTCTACATAGCTCCAAGCCTGTGAATAATACTAACTCATACTTCTCAGTGTGTATACTTACTGTATGTATGTATTCACTGTGTTGGCATTTATAAACACCACCTCCTCACCAATTAATTTTGCATTTCCATTTAGAGTGAAAAGAGCACCTGTCAAATAATGGGTGTTCTGTTTAACTCACCAAGACATTAAATATCAGCCGGCTTTATGTTTGTTTGTTTCTGGTGTGTAATAATGTCACTATAGGTCGTCACATACTCTTGTTAGTCTTCTGCACCGCCTGCTACAAATTATAAGCCACAGATGACGCAATGCCTGAATGGTTGTTTTGTAAAATTCACCTGACAATTGAGACATGTTTGAGGCAGTCAGATGAAGAGCGTACGCACAGGATTTAATGTGAGTATTTTATTTCATTTTGTTTGGTTTGTTCCACCTTAATTTTTGTTGGTTTAACCTAACCATTGAGTGTAGACAATTAGAGTCAGTGCTTGCTGTTGCCATGGTAACCAGGCAGCTCAAAGATGTTACATTGTATCATGGACTATGGAGGTGTTAACTGTGATTCTAGAATAGAATTCTGGAATGAAATAATTGTTGGCACTGCATTCTAATAGGGCATTCTTTATAAAGGGTTTATAATTGTTAATAATGGCTTTATTAATTGTTAATAAATCATTTACTAATGCTTTATAGATCAGTTACATGCATGGCAGTTGCTTTGTCTTTTTAGCTCTCTAACCCATCAGTACGATGGACTTCTGTAAAAACCCAATATTTATGACTTAATAACACTTTTAACTGTAGACATAATGGCTTATTAAAAAGTGAGACCACTACCACCTGCCCGCCACCCCATGAGTATTTATTGATGTTTTAATTACATTTATAACTGCATTATTACCACATAGAAATAATAATTTAGAATACCATATTAGGTCTAAATACACTTCTAGAATACACACCATTGAATTGTTACTGTGTAAATAAATGGACCTGCTTATATCAGGATATTGAACCCCAGTGGTGGAAGAAGTTTTGGAATCTAAGTAATACCCGTCATAAACATACTCCATTACAAGTAAAAGTCCTGCATTCATAATTCAAAACTTTCAGCTCCTGAGTGTTTTATGAACGGATTATTATTGTTGGGGTATTAAAATTAGTCTCTGTAACTTTTGCTAAAAACTGGCCACAAGTGGAAATAACGGGATAATAGTAAATGCTAGATTTTAGTGTAACAGTAGTACAAGTAGAGAAGAGTCATTAAGTTGGTGTAGTGACTCAGGAATGTGAGTTAAACAGCAGTTTCTACAGTTAAAGTTTTAATCTTCAACGTAACTAGTAACTATAGAAGTGAAATTAATGTATTGGATAAAAACGTGGAATATTTATGTGCAGTACTTGAGTAAATGAGCTTATTTACCTACATTAGTGAACCCCCAGTATGTGTTTTGTGAAGCTGAGCTCCTGAAGATGCCACCTCATGTGTTATTTTCTAAGACTAAATCTGGTATCATATTGCTTCTGTTTCTTTTACACTTTATAATATTCACTTCTCATAGTTTATAACCAGTTTGTAGCTGATTAATCATTTTACTTCATTTAGGCTGTAAAAGAAGAACAGTGGTCTTAGTCGCATTTCCTGTTTCTTTCAGTTGCAGCTGGTAAGCAGGAAGTGTCTCCTTCCGCTATAGATGGACACCATGGAACTGAGATAACCTCTTCCTCTTTTCTTCACCAATCACGGCTCTGGATCTAGAATAACCATGGGAACATGGCGTGGTCTACGAGTGGCGTTTATTCTGGGGTCTTTGTTTATGATCCTGCTGATCATCGTCTACTGGGATGACGTCGGTGGCTTCAACCTCTACCCGCTGCAGGACACCAAACACGAGTCACTTCACTCGGATTCTTACCCTCAGGCGACTCCGGGTCCTTCACACTCTACGTCCACCAGAAGAGCCCAGACCAGTTCTTCCTTCACTGTCCCCACTACTGCTTCCAGTACACTACTGGTCCCTGAGGAGGCAGGAGGAGTGACTGAGGAACGTACGGAGGAGGGGGGGAAGGAAAAACAAAAACAGAGGAAGGAGGAAACAAGGGAGGGTGAGGAGAAGGAGAGGAGTCATGCTGCTGCCAATAGCGAACAGGAGGTGAGGAAGCAGAGGCTCATGGATATGTGTTCAGGAAAGGACGCAGTGGAATTCCCCGGAAGGACTCGGGCATTTGAGCAGATCCCCAACAGGGAACTGGATCACCTCATAGTGGATGACACACACCAGATTATCTACTGCTATGTTCCCAAGGTACAGCTGCCTTGTGTTTGTGCGTGTATTTGTGTAAACATGTGGGTGGTGGTATGCATGTAGGTGGCAAGTTTGTTCACTGTGTGTGGATGGAAGTGTAAGAAAAATAGCAAGAAAGTAAGAACATCTTAAAATCGCAGTTCTGCATTTGCAACTGGTCAAAACACACATTCACACACACGTTCATAGTCCCTCTTGTCTTTCTGAACACCTTGTCTTTCCTTTTTCTTTCCTTCCATCGTTGTTCTCCGTTCAGGTAGCGTGCACCAACTGGAAGAGAGTGATGGTGGTTCTGTCTCAGTCTCTGATCTCGCCCTCCTCAGGAAAACCTTACACTGACCCAGAGGCTGTACCTCCTGACCTCGTACACAACTCCTCTCTCCACCTCACTTTTGCCAAGTATGACACACACACACACACAAACACAAATATATACTAACAGAGCTGAATCGATGAGAATTTTTAAAATGTTATCCATAAAACAAACCACATACTGTACCTCAGTCCCACAATGACAACAAAGGAAAATCCACCAATAAGTCAGGGTGTCGAGCCAGAATTATGAGACGACTTTGCAATTCTGAAATGAAAGTCAGTCAGTCTGACTATATCAAGGGACCTCTTTCTATCCAAATATCCTACAAAATCTATTTACAAAGATTTTGGTGTGAGAATTTTAAGAATTATAGAAAACATTGCAGTAATTATTTCTTAATTTGAAACTTGTAAATCACTGTATGATTTCTCTCTGTAGAAATTTCTGTTTCTACTCTTTTTCATTAATGGGGCATTAATTAATGAAAAGTTACGTGGTTTTCCTTTTTTTAGACAGTTATGCGATAACACTTATATATTCAGTTATGCTGAAAGTGTGTTTGACAAACTATCCGTGAGCTAAAGGAGTTATTTACTAAGTTGACACTTGGAAGAGGAGAGTGGAAACGACAGGCAGGGCTTGGTGCTGCAGCACAGACAGAGCTTTCTCTACCCCTCGGGAGCTTTCTGTGTTTGGATATGAGTATCTGAACATATGTTTTTCTATCTGGCTTTATTTTCAAGTCATTTAGTGACACCACCAAATGTGTTCAGTATTGCATGAGACTAAACAGCTACAGAATTTGGATTTTGGCAAACTCAGAAGCATTACAATCATGACTTAAGAAGTAAGACACTAAAGATCTGCTTTCATGGTGTTGTGTGCTGTTTGTGTGTCTTTTACCAGGTTTTGGCGCCATTATGGTTCTCTGTCCCGCCACCTGATGGCACTCAAGCTCCAGCATTACACCAAGTTTCTATTTGTACGAGACCCTTTTGTTCGCCTTATCTCAGCCTTCAGGAACAAGTTTGGAAGGTGTGTGTCTATTAGTGCTTGGGTAGTCAGAGAGTGAGTGTGTGACTGTGTAAGTGTGTGTCGAGGATGAGGCTGAGGAATGTGCTTCACTTTTGATTAAACAGCAGTCCTTTCATTCTTGAATTATTAAAGTGTGTGTATTTGTGTGTGTTTTAAGGCCCAACGAGGACTTCTACAAGCAGTTTGGTTCGGCCATGGTGCGTCGTTATGGTAATGTGTCTGGCACTTTGCCTGAGACAGCAGCTGAGGCGTTTGCAGCAGGAATCAAACCCACGTTTCAGCAGTTTATCACATACCTGCTAGATCCAGAGACCGAGAGGGAGAGTATCTTCAACGAACACTGGCGGCAGGTATTTGTCTCACTCAGCTACATGTACACAAGCGGTGTAAGGCTACACTTAATACAGTATGACATTATTTTTTAGATGACTGGATTTCATGAGATCACTATATGAATACTTACCCACTCTGTTGGTCATATGCCGCTTCCACATCTGTTTTTAAAAGACCATACCAGTATAATATACCACTACCTAAGACTGGCCCTGTCATTCGCACTTTGTGTGTGTCCCAATTTTACACTATATACTACAGTAATTCTATAAAGTATACACAGTGTACTAATGTTGACACTGCACTATTTTGGCAGTTAATATACAGTACAATTTCAGTATTTTACAAGAAGATGATCTATTTCTTAATTTGTTTTGTCAGTTGTTGTTGGAGCCATCGCAACAGCTTTTTTTTTGTTGTAATTGCTGTATTGTGGGACAACTGCATCCATCAATTCCACACAAAACAATCTAACCATTTGAGTCTGCATGCCGGGATTTTCCAGCATGCAAATTCTAGCATGTGGACCACTTAATTGTGTTGGTAAAATAAATCTCATCTTCTTGTATTTTCATTTTTACTTTTTCCATGTTTTATTCTCTCATGTGCTCTTTATTTCATACCTCTGCTGTTTATATGATTATTGAGGAAGGCAGTGTAGCTGAAAACATTTGGAGTAATAAACACAGAACAGGAGTAGCGTTGTATGACCTGTTACACAATGCACACATATATACACACACACACACACACACAATGCACACACACACACACACACAGTATAAACAGCCATGTTACCCAGTCAGATATTACATACACAGTTGCAAACATCCGCACAAAATGATGCAATTTTAAAATTGTAGGCCTGCTTTTTGTGTGTTTCAGGTGTACCGTCTGTGCCATCCATGCCAGGTGAAGTATGACTTCATTGGACGACTAGAAACCCTGGAAACAGACGCAGAGCACCTGTTGAAGCTTCTGGAGGTGGATCATCTGCTACGCTTTCCTTCGGGTGCCCGAAACCGCACCGCAGCCAGCTGGGAAAGAGACTGGTTTGCACAGATTCCCATTTCAATGAGGAGAGAACTGTACAAGCTGTATGAACCAGACTTTGAGCTGTTTGGCTATCCCAAACCTGACAGCGTGCTCCACTAGTAGACCACACCTATCCAAAGGCCTGGGCACTGCACTGTGTGTAGAGCCCACACCTCACCTACCTGCGCACAGCCAGCATATGCCTTTAAAGACCAGTCTGTTTGTTTCATTTGTTTTGTGCATACCTCAAATGACAGAAGTGCCTGCCAGTGTTATTTTATTTTTGTCATCATTTCATATATCTGAAGCACACCCGCTTACAAGCTACGTTATCCCAGTCTGTTTTCCCCATGTAAAGGCACTTTGAATAGTATTTTGTTAATACCATTATGGTACGTCATAGGGAAAGGACTGGGGCTGACATTTCTGAAGGGAAACATGTTGCAGAGAAATAAAGTCTTTTTGTAAATGTTTGACTTTCTTTTTCTAATTTTACTGTGCATGTGGAAGAAGTATTCAGATCTTTTACTTAAGTAAAAGTAGCAATACCACAGTGTAAAGGTAATCAATTGCAGGTAAAAGTTCTTCATTCTAATTTTTATTTAAAGGGCTATGCCACAGATTTGACAGATTTTACACTATTACACTCAGTTTAATAGTCTGGGGAGTACTACTCAGCCTTTTGACAGTTATATAATGTCTTCTGTAGCTGTGGAGGACCTTTATCAACTCTGAGATTCTCAATTCAGGCTTGGAGATTACTATTTTTTAACAAAAATCCCTTACAAGATCTTTTGTAAAAGTATCTCAAGAGACTTCCTGATTTTAAGGTTAAACAAATCATATAGATCATATAGTGTGAAAGATGTGGGTGTTTACCAGGCAGGAAGGGTCTAACAAAAATATGCTATAACTACATAATGGGAAATGTAGGATCCAGCATTTTTGGAGCTTAATCCATATTAGTGGTTTAGGCCAGGATATCTTGGCCTCTACTGCTTTGATTTTGACCATTCTATCTTTAATCTGTCTATTGTGAGTCCTATAACTTTATGAAAGTGCAACAACAAATTGCTATTTACTTTTAGTTAAAGTAAATAACCAAAATGAACTTTTTTCAAAAGTAAAAGTACTTAAAATGCAGAATGACCCCTTTCAGAGTGTAAAATTATTATACAAGACAATACTTAGGCTTACATTACATAAAGAGGCAAAAGAAGAAGAAAAAGCAAGCAAAAACATATATCTGTTTACATGTGTCAAAACAGTACACTAGATATAAACTTAATATATTGTAAATAAATAGAAATCCATTACTTCTTATAAAATTATTTAAATCTTAACCTGCATTGTCACTGTCTGCCAAATAAAAAGTGGTGGAATAAAAAGTAAAGCACAATATTTCCCTCTGAAATGTGGTGGAAGCAAGTATAAAGCAGTATATACAGTAACTGAAATACTACAGCAATTTAAGTATAGTACCTCCAAGTTTTACCTAAGACAGTCAGTGGTGTAGAACTACTATCCACCACTGATGTGGGTGTGTATGGGACTGTGGGGAGCGCAGAAAGAGAGAGAGAACAACCAACAATGACGCCCTCCACTACTTTCTATTGCACAAAAAGCCGCTCTTACTGTGTTCACAACTGCCCTGCTGTCTGTTTCCACGTGTTCCAGCCGTTTCCACAGCTCCTCCCCCTCTGTTCCACATCTCTCCTCCAATTGGCTGAGCCTCCTGTCACTCAGCCCGAGAGCTGAGGGCCCCCGCCCACCACTATGCTTGACAGTCAGTTGACAGCTCGCTCCTGACGTCACCGGTTCCGTCCCAACACGGAAATGTGGAATAGTGACAAGAACGGTTGCGTTGCTGTTATTATGGATTTAAAGCGGTACAACTAGCTTAGATTTCACCGTGTTTGTTAACTGTCCGCGCGGCTTTCGCGATGTTAAGCGGCCGGTGCTAACTTTCTCTGACAGATGGACTCCCGTGCTGGAAATGGAGAGAGAGTTCGACCTCTGTTGTTAGTTCAATAGCTTTAGTCCTCCCGTTTGTTCAGAGCCATGAAAGAACGTGTTTTGGGGGTCATGGGGGCTCTGGGACGCCTGCTGCTGTCTCTTCTCCTGCTGTCCTGGGAAGGCAAACTATTTCAGGTAAACTTTGTAACGTTAAACTGTGTGCCTGCTTCTGTTGTTGTTGTGTTAATACTGTTTGTGTCTTGCCATTTATGCGCAGCGGAGACCGCAACTGGCATCCCACTGCGCTTCAGTGTCTATTTCAGGCTCGAGTAAAGTTGCCATGATATAACGTTTAGTCCAAATTGCCTTAAGAAAGTTAATACTGCCTGTGTGTGTGTGTGTGTTAACGTCTGTGCGCGTGCATGAGCGTCTCTGTGCACGTCTTGACTCAGTGTTTGCCAAGGTGTGCCGTTCAGTTCTGTGTTGCCACCCCTTGGTGGGTAAATATGGGAGCGGTGAACACACACAGTATAGGGTGTATGGTGTTGGGCGGGGGGGATAAGGATATCCTGCTAAATGAGGAACATGGTAAATTATTAGAGCAGATACTTACCTGATACCTGTCACCTAACAGGATTAGATTGTCCTGGCAGACCTGACACACCCACCCACACACACACACACACACACACACACACGCTGTAGTCAAGCTATGCAGAAATCTCAGATACATGACACGGTGACTGAACTCCCTGTCAGACAGCTGGCCTGAAGTTTCTCTCTCTCTCTCTCTCTCTTTCTGGCAACCCATCAGGTGGGAGGGGTCAGATCAGTCACCCTCCCAGAATCCCTTCTGTTCGTCTCGACACTGGACGGTAGTCTGCATGCTGTCTCCAAACAGTCAGGAGACATCAAGTGGACCCTAAGAGAAGGTTCATACGCATAAATGTCAATACCATATTTCCTAAATTTTATTTTCATTTTTAAAATATTTCTCATGAAATGTGTTCTTTGATTTCTTTCAGACCCCATTATTCAAGTACCTGTCTACCTCACAGAGTGAGTAACACACATACACATGCAAGTACGCACACACATATAAACATGCATGCAATGCATAGGACTGAGTGTTTTTGGTAATGTGTCATAGCACAGTATCGAAAACTGTCAAGTACCAAAAGTTGGCACATTTGTAGTCTTGTTTACTTCTTCTTGGATCAGATAGTTCCTGGTTTAAATGTTGCCAAATTTACATTATTTTATTAGGCAAAGCCCTTGTACAACAGTATTGAAACATTTCAAATGATACCCAGCCCTACACACACCTAATCTTATCAGTGGACTGATGGATAAATGTTTTTTTTGTAGGCCGGGTTTTCTCCCGGACCCCAACGATGGCAGCCTGTATGTCCTGGGCGGCAAGCACAAGGAGGGCCTGATGGTAACGACTGCAGTGTGTGTGTTTGTGTGTTTGTGTGTGTGTGTGTGTGTGTGTCAGTTTTCACTTCATGACCTCATTGTTTGGATGTATCTGCAGAAATTGCCCTTCACCATCCCAGAGCTGGTTCAGTCAGCTCCCTGCAGGAGCTCTGATGGTATTCTCTATACAGGTGAGGCATTGTGTGTGTGTGTGTGTGTGTGTGTGTGTGTGTGTGTGTGTGTGTGAGAGAGAGAGAGAGAGAGAGAGAGATGTACAGAGAAATACAGGACCTAATTTATCATCACATGTCGTGAGACAGACCGTTGTCAGAGACGGAGAATGGCAGACGAGACATATAAATATTTGACATACTTCAACGTTGTTGGCTAATATTTGTCTTTCCCTGTGTGTGTGTGTGTGTGTGTGTGTGTGTGTGTGTGCGCATGTGTGTGCGTATGTGTGCACGAAGGTAAAAAGCAGGATGTGTGGTTCGTGGTGGATCCTGAAACAGGTGAGAAGCAAACCAGTTTAACCACCTCCTCCTCTGAATCCATCTGCCCCAACACTCCTCTGCTCTACATTGGACGCACAGGTATGTCACACACACGCTCGCACACATGCGTGTCTGAGCTGTTTTCATGCATCTTGGCTTACTGTTTATGAACTTTGCACCTTCCAGAATACATGGTTACCATGTTTGACACCAAGACACAGGAGCTGCGGTGGAACGCTACGTACAATGATTACTCTGCTCCACCTTACGATGAGAAACAAGACTACAGTACGTCTCTCTCTCACACACACACATTCAGTTAAAAAGACTGACATGGAAGAGTTAATTAGCAGAATTACTGCAATGTAAACATGAACTTTTTTATCCAACTACTATTATTAAAGTCAAGAATGCACTTTCACCCTCAAATGTTCAGTTGCTTACTTCCACTAAGGAGTTGTTTTCAGTCCTGTTTGTTTCCCGGCAGGATTTCAGTCAAGTAAAGTAAAAAGTTAAAGCCATGAGTCAAAGAACAAGTCATTAATATTTTACTCATACTGATACATTGTGAGATAGAGCATTTTTTTAAACACTATTCCTATTTGTTCCTAACTACTGTACTTACTTGAATGAAACAAATCTGGCACATGTATGCTATAATTGCCTGTCAATGTGTATTCTGATACATATTTTGTTTGAGGATATTGATTTAAAAATGTAATAAACATAAAACAAATGTAGAGTATTATGCAACCTGGGTGGAGTAATGTGTCCTCTGAATGCTTTCTAGTTTAATATTTATATTTAAAACAAAGCGGTTCAAGATTGAACAATGAAATGAACGACGACTTCACCTGATATTCGAAACCTGAAAGAAAGTGTGAAATCTCTTGTAATGACTCAAAGATGTCACGTTCCAACTCATCCAAAGCTGACCTGTCCTCCCTGTTGTATTTATAGAGATGGCCCATCTTGTGTCGAGTGGTGATGGTCTCGTTGTGACAGTTGACAGAGAGTCAGGTAGGGAGAGGTGTGTGGTTTTAACTATGTGAACATTTTATTACCTTTTTCTGTGTGAGAGGGTTGATGTGCTTCTTTACTTTCATCTCTACCCCCACTAGTAAGGCTGTAAGTTGCTGTGTGTTTCACCTCTTCCAGGTGACGTCTTGTGGAGTCAGAACTATGGATCGCCCGTTGTCGGGGTCTATCTGTACTCTGGCGACTCACTAAGACACGCCCCCCACCTGTCCCTCGCCATGGAAACGCTACGCTTCCTCACCTTCTCCTCTGCCAACGATCAGGCAGACGCGCACTCTACATTGAAGTGGAGCTATCAGTTTGTGAAGGAGCAAGCCACCGCACAAACACAACTTGTGTGAGAGAAACTGTAAACACACACACACACACACACACACACACACACACACACACACACACACAGTCATTTATTGAAGTGGTAACTAGAAGGCTCTCAGACTGCACAAAGCTTGGCTTGATTGTTCCAGTCACTTAAAATTCAAACAAGTGATAATACACTAAGAGGTGTCCTGACATAGGAGTGCTATGTGCTCGGGTTATATTATCACGCCTGCTCATCCACTTAGAACAGGCAAAAATATTTTTTGAATAGTTTGCTTGTAGTCTGTTTAACACTTGTATCTTCATTTTTTTCATTAATTGCTATATTGTGGAAATCCCAAAATCTAATCAGTTGTTTCCTGTCTGTCCATACCATTTGATAAAAACAGTTTGTACATTTTTGAGGTATAGACACACAAGGGAATAACCTGACTTTTTTTTTTTCTTAAAGACCCACTCTCTATGTAGGAAAATTGGACTCCCACCTCTACGCCTCCACCTCCCTTGTCCACCATGGAGTCTCGTTAGTGGTGAGTTTAAATATATAATCTATTTTTAACATACAAGGGCATTCACACACCCAGTTTCCTTATATACACAGGCCATGCATCTGTGGGGATTCTCCCTCCTGCTTTAACACAGCACTGATAGTTATTACAGTGTATCAGATCAGGTGTATTGGACAGTAAGTAACCTATAGTGATCGAGGGCATAACAAGACAGCTGTTATGTGACCGGTTTGTGCTTCTTGTTGCCGTGGCAGCCTCGGGGGCTGACTTTGGCTCGAATTGAGGGTCCAGTGACGGCTGGAGTGACGGTCAGAGAGCGAGGGGAGTGTGAGATCACACCGTCCACTGATGTGCGCTATCCACCAGGGAGCACAAACAGCCGGAAAAACCACTGGCTGTTCATAGGTAAACACACACACACACACACACACACACACACACACACACACACACACACACACACACACACACACTCACAGCTTACACAGCCCACCTTCCACCATCCAATAGCAATGAAAACTGGCTTGTCTAACTAAACTGAGTTTCCTGGTTATATGTGCTTACAGCCATAGCAAACTAATATTAATATGTATTTTGCAAATAATTATCAAGGCTCTGTATTTTTTTGTAAAACATATTAGTTGAGAAAACTGCTGTTGCAAAAGGTCTACATTTGAGCAGAGAAGCTACTGGTTACATGAGGATCTAAGTATTAAGCTAAAACAAGCAAATTTCACAGTAACCTAATCTTGGAAACTCTCACTTTATGTTCAGTATGTCTTAAACCTGCATGCAGAGACATAAAAAGGCTTCCAGAAGTTAATCTTTTGCTGAGGAAAAGTTCAATTCAATTCAAAAACAGTGTGGACTTTTCACAACTGTCCCAATCTGAAAACCTTTCACCTTAGCTTGTAGTTTTTGAAAGCAAGAACTCTTAAGGCTCAAGACGAAAGGTCATAAAATTCCCTCAAAACTGAAATATCTCTTTGATTTATTGGCCAGACAAGAAAGTGACCCCAACGCTGACACACACACACACACATGCAGCTCTAAATGCATTATGTCCGTGTGTTTTTAGGTCATCACGAGCTCCCTCCAGTAGCTCACACCACCATGCTGAGGGATTTCCCAATTAACCTGCAGCGTTCGGGTGAGGCAGTCATCCCCCCTCGTCCTCCTGCCTCCCCCATCTCCCCTGCCTCCTACTACCACCAGCGCTATGTGAGTCACAGCTCTGAAACTGTGTCACTACTGCAGTCTACACCTGCGAGTCAGTAAATTACAGGAATCATAACAGACAATGATCCTCTTCAATCAGGCCATCACTGTCCATTATAGTTTACTTCAAGCTGTCCCAGAGACCAAATCATTGATATAATAAACTACTAAACGCTCCTTGAACAACCACTTTCATTGTAAACTACAATGATGACAAACACAGATAAAAACAAGTGAAACCTTGTTATATTTCCATTGTTTCTTATCCCTGTTATTGTTACTGTGTCCTTCAGTTCCAGACAGTTGCTGGTAGCCATAGCGACACCAACGCTATCAGAGGAGGGGTTGATGGGAGGACATCAGGACAGGCCCAGAGGCAGAGGCCGGCCACTGTGCTGCCTGTCTATATGACTCAGGACCGTCTTACTCTGGCTGTTCTGACGCTGCTGCTGGGAGGATGGCTGGCCTTCGCGCTCACGTACCCCATTGTGAGTGTGTGTGTGTTATGCCTGTCTGTTGTTAAGATGCAGTTTTTCATTCTGTTTTGTTTGCCCCTAAGGGAGAGTGTTAGTGGAAATATCCATTCTATGCTACAGAAGCATAATTTGTTACTAAAATAGTAACATTCAAATGCCTTTTTTTTTTTGTTTTTGTTTTTGGAGTTTTCTTTCACAACATTCAGGCTGAATGATAGTCGCTGTGTTTTTACTGACAGTGTTGCAAAAGAAGATTCAAGTTATAATCTTATAATCTTTCTCAAAGAAGAGCTTCATTTGTTCGTCCTGTATATTCTCAATACTGATCTCTCAAACTCCATCTTCTAACAGCATTTAGTGTGTGATCTGTATCTGTGTGTGTGTGTGTGTGTGTGTGTGTGTGTTCTTCCAGCGTGCAGCCCAGCAGCTGAAAGCTCAAAGGCAGCTGGAGGAGGCTTTTGAGTCTCGTCTCCAGCGCATGCAGACCAACATGCAGACCAACGCGCAGACAAACACGCAGACAGTGACCTTGGTTTCTTTAGAGACAACCCATTCTACTGACACAAACCTCTCCAGTGGTAAGTAACTTATAAAACAAGTTCTTTATGATTCTGTATTACCTGTATTTAATGACCTCAGGGTCGAGTTCAATGATTAAGCATTTTTCTTTGCATTACACTTGAGAAATGAAGGATTATTAAAATGCATAAAGTAGCGGTGAAGCTTTTTCTCAAAGCCTAGAAATCTTAAATATATTATTCATGCCTTGATTGAATTGGGTACAGAAAAAAGTTAGTTCTATGCAATACTTACAAGAGGCACATATACTATATCTTCACTTTTCTATATCCAGACTCTCAGCCTGCATCTGCGGACCCTCCACCCAGTCCCCACACTCACAGCAGCAGCACCTCAGATGCCAATAGAAATGGCACCGCCGGGCACAAACCCACAGCAGGTAACACACCAAACTGTGTGTTTAGACCCACTGTGTATTATTTCCTTCTCTCGCCATCAAGATGAGATTAATTCCTTGCTGCTTCGTCCTTCCTTCCTACCTCTCTCAGAAGGAAGCAGTGAGGAGGTGCAGGTGGGAAAAATCTCCTTCACTCCGTCTGAGGTGCTTGGACATGGCACAGCAGGAACTTTTGTCTTCAGGTACTGTTATGTGTATTTTAACACAGCGCTGTTTCAACAGTTAATGGCACTGGCCTTAATCAAAGGACCATATTAGTGTATGTAAGCATTTTCAAGCATATCATAAGATTGATTTCTTACCATCCAGGTAGACATTTGTTTTTTACCACCTTTATTTGGTTATTTGTTGTATTGGAAAGGCTGCTGTCAAATCTTGGATGTTGGAGTTTCAGTGAACACACCATCAGAGAAACTGATCCCTACTGACCCCCTAAACAGTCCCTGCTTGAAACTGCATACTTACGCAAGGTGTATGTTACATAATCTTTGCGTAATATATAAGATATAATGCTTATAAATATCAAACAAAATATGAAGGTGGCTAAATGGTCACTGTGATCTTAAATAAGTTGTGGCCTCAGCAATAGGCCTTTTGACATTTTGACTTAAAATACAGGTGTTATTAATAACATTAATGATGCCTCTGTTCTATTCAAGTAAGTCATGACAGTGTGACAGTGAGGCAACATGCACAATACCAGAACGCTGAAACTGCAGCAGCTAAATGGAATTCAGCCGTCATTAATTTCATTGTTTACACCTGTGATTTTCCTACTGTGATATGTCAAAATGTCTCCAGTGAAAAAGACACAGGCTGTTTTCGAAACCGCCTGCTACATACTACAGACGAACGCAGTATGCAGTATGTACTACATACTGCATACTGCGTTCATCGATAGTATGCAGTATGAAACTGTTAAATCGATTTATTTTGCAGTATGCTAGGCCAGGCTTAGCCGGTTTCCGGTTTTGAAAAACGGAAGTAAACGAGTACGGCTAACGGCAAACCACCGCAATTGTGTACCATCCTCTTAAGCTCTGAAAATGAAAAGTAATAACTGTAGCCTTGTCACAATTTCTGCTTGCACATGATGAAATTAGAAAAAATGTTCTGTTTATATTCCTCCCTATCAACCACTGACGCGGTAGCGTTGCTGTCCTCCACTTCAACAATGGTGAATAAAGTTGAAAAAAAACCAAAAGAAAACAATGGGGACCGTTCCACGCTTTGCATTGTGGGATACAGTAGGTGAGGTAGACTGGTCCAATGCATACTGGAGATTTTTTCCGAATCAGTACGACATCCGGGTATTTCTGTCATACTGCAGATTCTGCTTTTGTTTGCATACTACATACTACATGCTACATTTTGGCCAAATCAGTACGTACTGCTAGTATAGTAGGCGGTTTCAAAAACAGCCTTAGTTGGTCTAACTAACTACTTATGGTATGTTTGGACACACTAACACTAACATAAAGTATTCACTCTCTTTAAACCGTACAAAACCTGCGATTTACTGTTTTTTTCAACTGTTCTTCACTGTGTGTGTTTACTAGCAAACCCCTGAATCTCTGTTCTGAAGCACACACAGCACTGAGCATAATATGTTATGACGCTCCGTTTTTGTGACTTTAGGGGTCAATTTGATGGACGCCACGTAGCGGTGAAGCGAATACTGCCGGAGTGTTTTGAGGTAGCAGAGCGTGAGGTGCAGCTCCTCCGAGAGTCTGACACACACCCAAACGTCATCCGATATTTCTGCACAGAGAGAGACCGCCTCTTCACTTACATCGCCATCGAGCTGTGCGCTGCAACCCTGCAACAGGTCAGCACTGTCTGGCCTTGTTAGTTGACCTTTTATTATCGTTATTAAGCGGTTTGTCATTAACATCCCGTCCTTGGATGTTAATCATTTAAAATGAAATCCCTTACTAACAAAACTAGCATTTGTTTTCTGTGTGTGTCTGTATTCTCTGCAGTATGTGGAGGATCCGTCTTGCTTTCCTGAGCTGAATCCTATAACTCTGCTGGAACAGACCATGTGTGGCCTCTCACACCTTCACTCGCTCAACATAGGTCTGAGATACCTACACACATATATATGTACACATACAAGTGCATACGCAAATGATGTTTCTAAATGATTTCCCCCAGAAACAGAAGGCATTTCAGTACTGCTTAACTCAGAGAGCTCTCCCCACCCACCCATCTTTCTGAAAAACCACAATTTCTTCTTCGCTCTTCCTTTAGTCCATCGTGACCTGAAGCCTAGAAACATCCTCCTCTCTGGTCCCAGTGCGCTGGGTCGGGTCCGAGCACTCATCTCTGACTTTGGACTCTGTAAGAAGATCCCAGATGGTCGGACCAGCTTCTCTTTGCGGTCAGGGATACCAGGAACTGAAGGGTGGATAGCTCCCGAAGTCCTGCGGGATACTCCTGGCAACAAACCGGTAGGATGCACACACACATATACACACACACACACACACACAGCAGAATCTGTCTTTCTTTGAACGTTCAGTCAGCTTGTTAGCTAAAAGGGCCACAGTGAGAAAAATGAATTCTAGTTATAGACGATAAAACAAGTTCATATGTAGCTAAAAGCTCTGTGACCCTGTTTTTAAGTCCCAAACTCTTCATGTTGTCATGTGAAATTGAATGGGACATACTTTGGTGTTTTATTTTGAAGAGCATAGAGCATATTAGAGCATATTCATTTTTCTGCCCCGATTATTTTTACGTTAGTACAGTGTGCATGATTGTGTTGTTGTGTTGCTCCTCTTCTCTCTACAGACAGCAGCGGTGGACGTGTTCTCAGCAGGCTGTGTGTTCTACTACGTGGTCAGCAGGGGGCAGCACCCTTTTGGTGATGCACTGAGACGACAGGTCAACATCCTGTCAGGAGAATATTCACTCTCGCATTTTATGGAGGATATACATGGTGAGAGCGGTCAAACTTTAACTTTATGTCTTTCCTGGCTTGGTTCATGCCTGAGTCCTTATCATTATTTTCTTGCTCCAGAATTAAAGCTAGATCAATCAATTCCTGCATAACTTTGGAAGATTTAACAATACTTCTGCATAAAATTCATAAATAGAAAGATCCAGTCCTGAACCACCAGGCCAAATCAAATCACACCCAACTTCAATCCGACTTCCTTGCAAATGTGTTCAGTGCTCAGGGGATTTTCTTGCTATTACTTGAGCCTCTTAGCTAGATCTGTCTCTCAAGGTGAGTCTCTTAAATAATCTCAATTTCTTCATGGTTTAGGTGCAATTTTCAGACATAGCCATAATTGCAAAATTACCCAGAAAAGTGTTGCAGACTGTATTTTGGACATGAATAATCACTGCTGGTGGCACAAAACCTGAAAACAGTTTCTCCCTCAAATCCAGATGACGTCATAGCTCAGGATCTGATTGAGCAAATGATCTGCGCTGAGGCCGAGTCCCGCCCCTCCACCGCCTGCGTGCTCAAGCATCCGTTCTTCTGGAGCCCCGAGAAGCAGCTGCTCTTTTTCCAGGTGTGTTAAATCCGTTCCCTGTGCTCATAGATACACAGCTGTCTCTCTTTTCATGACTACCAGTCTGAAAAAGTTATTTCTTTCTGGTTTAAAAATTCTAATTAGATGTTTATTTTTTATTTTCTGATATTCAACACAGAGCAGGAAATGTGCAAGAGGGGTATGAGCATATACCTGGGTAGTGTAGTTTCTCCTGTGTCCTTTTTGTTAGCCTCATGTCTCTGTCTGTTTTGTTTTTGTGTGTGTGTGTGTGTGTGTAGGACGTGAGTGACCGCATAGAGAAAGAACCAGCCGACAGTCCGATTGTGGTCAGACTGGAGACTGCAGGAAGAGCAGTGGTTCGAACCAACTGGAGGATGCATATCTCTGTGCCCCTACAGACAGGTACACACATAGTATCACATAACTGCACTGTTTACACCTGTGCAGGGTGACAAAGCCATCTGTAGTCTGTAATTAATTTCTTCCTGTGTACTCTCCAGACTTGAGGCGGTTCAGGACATATAAAGGAAACTCAGTCAGAGATCTGCTGAGAGCCATGAGGAATAAGGTCAGCGTGCATGCTTACATGACATGCACTTTTATTTATATAAAATTTTTTATACAAGTAGACACACTTTGACACCCCAGTATGTTTTTTTGACTTTTTGCATGTTAACATTGCATGTTACAGAAACATCACTACCACGAGTTGCCACCGGAGGTGCAGGAGACTCTCGGCGAGCTGCCCGAAGGCTTCGTCAGCTACTTCACCTCCCGGTTTCCACGGTTACTGATGCACACACATGCTGCGCTGCACATCTGCGGCCATGAGAGACTGTTTCACCCCTACTATCTGCCCCCCAGCGCCAAATAGCATCCGCATGACCCTGCACTCTATACTCTATACACACACACACGCACACACACACATATATACACACACATACATTGATGTACTTTTTTGTGAGCTAAAGAAATCCCTGACAGTGCCCCGTTATTGCTTTTGTAAAGCCCGTACTGTTTTCTGGGGGAAGATACAGTGCTGTGAAAAAGTTTTTATATGCCTTGAGTTGTTTTATAGATTCACTTGATTTTTCTGCAGCTATTAATTTAAAATTAAATTACAAGGCACTCAGAGTGCATACCTCCACAAATTCTATGGAGCCAGGAGAGTGACAGTAATATTTGGCATCGAAAAGAAAATTTGGCTTTGAAAACAAAACCTGACTGATAAAGGAAACATTGGCATGGAAACATTTGTATTGGAAAACGTTGTACTGGCACTAAAACAAGTTTAATTGAAAAATAAAAGATAGGAATTTTTAAAAAAAATCATTTTATTTTGATATTTTTTGCATTCTGATGTGTTTTTTCAATCACAATGTTCAGATTTTTTCTTCATGTCATTCTTTTTTCAGCGACAGTTTCTCAGGTTTTTTTTACGATGTCAGTAGTTTTTAGTTTCAACTTTCTGTCACTGTTTTGGTGTGGAGAGGAGAGGTTTGAGGGGAGGGGCAGGATACCGTGAATTACATATAATCTGCATACTAAGGAGAAAACGTCACTGTTCCTGAACCAGCCGTCCTCTGGTCCGCTCTGAAGCCTCTGGCATCACCGCAAACCTACGGCGATGGCCTCCACGAGTTCACCGGGAACTCTTGAACAGCAAGCAAGTCTGCTTCTCTCTGCCGTTGTTTGCTCACATAGAGCCGGGCTGGGTTAAAGTTAACTTTTAACTGACGTTGTGCTGGTCTGGCAGAGGTCCGCTGAAATGAGCGCTAACCTTTGCTAACACATGACAGCTAGCTAACGTTAGGTTACATCCATGGTTGAACGTGAGCAAACAGCGGCAGAGACAAACAGACTTAGCTGCGTTTTGGGAGTTCAGGTGAACTCATGACAGCTGTGCAGTTACGGTACCGGTGCTTGGAGCGGCCAAAAAGGACAAAGAAAACCTCATATTTCAGCAGTCATTTTTCACATTTCATACCGTATTTTCTCAAATAAATAATGAATGATAATAATGGCCTGGGGTGTGGCTGCCACGAACAAATAAAGGCCGGGGGGGAAAGACCGCACCACACACTTTCATGAGTTCACCTGGAATTTTGGCATTGAAACAAATGTTTAAATGCCAATGTTTCCTTTTTCAGTTCAGGTTTTGTTTTCAAAGCCAAATTTTCTTTTCGATGCCAAATATTCCTGTCACTGTCCTGGCTCCATACAATTCTGCATACATTTGATGCATATATATATATATATATATATAATACAAAATGTTTTTAAACTATATCTTAATGTGTAACTCCATCAGAGTACACCTAATGAAAGATTCAATTACGTGAATGTGTTTCCCCCAAACCAACTCAGGAAAAAAGGATTTTATGAAGTTCACCAAAATGTTCAAGACATTATGTGATTCTTTCTTTTACCGGAGTGCTGCCTGATATTGTTTTGGGGAAACAAACACATTGCAGTTCTTGAACACAGAGATCTGGAGAACACAGTTATAGGAAGAGCTTTTTAATAAGGGGCAGCAAAAAAAGAAATCTGTAACTGCATGTGCTCTGAGTTGGCTGATGTGTGGAGATCCCTTCATCCTTATTCTACATTGCAGTCCTGTTTTTGTTTTGTTTTTTTAAGGCAGAGCAGCCAACTAAAATCCAGTATAGGAGAACTGCACCCGTTTTCTTTCAAGTGCAGTAGTTTATTGGAATAAAGCAAAAATGTTCCATAATGGCCGAAAATGCCCTAAAACAAATCACTTGTTCCTTGGCTCATTCCACCAGATTTCATTGAAATATTTTTACAATTTTGAGATATTCTGCAAACAGACAAACAAACAGAACATAAACATAACCTATTTGACAGAAGTAATTATTTTAAAGGTTTTTTAGATTATCTTTTGAGCATTTTATTGGATGGTTAATCGTATAGAGACCAACAGGAAACAAGGGGAGAGAGATGGGTATGACATGCAAGAAAGGGGTCCAACATGAGGCCCTGTAATTTTTAAAAAGTACTATATAAAGATATATAATATTACCTCAAAATAATAGGAAAATGTTACTTATTTTATGGTGATACACATAAAATAAATACATGAAAAACAGTGTGCAGTGTGCTCAGGTCTCACACTCAGGTTGCAGCTACAGGTTTTAAACTTTTATCAATACTTTTTCCCTAAAAAGGAACAAAACAAGCATACTTTCAGTGCTTGAGACTATGAGTCCGCCCGACCAATTGTATACTGGGCGTACAAATATAAGATTCACAGCAAAGGATTTTTTTTAACAAGCTCTGAAATTTTGTTGGGTTTTAACATTTTCTTCTTGTAACAGTAATTCAGACTTTTAGCCAGTCACCACAAACAGTATGTGAGGTGCAGAAACTTTGTCACAGCACTGTAGGTAACGCAGACACTGGACAACTGGTTTCATAAAAAATAAAGAGCAGTATTACAAGGCTGCATGTCCTAGAAGAAATCTCCGTTATCCATTTAACCAGTTAAACAGTT
Source organism: Macquaria ambigua (assembly GCA_008360985.2). Lineage (NCBI taxonomy): Eukaryota > Metazoa > Chordata > Actinopteri > Centrarchiformes > Percichthyidae > Macquaria > Macquaria ambigua. Next base: position 225,831 of record VMKM01000670.1, on the reverse strand, counting down.
TGCTTCCCCCTGTCCCTGTTGCTGCTGTGCTTCTCTCAACTCCTCTGGAGAAAGTGCCAAAGACTCCACAATATTTACTTTGTTGTTTGCTCTTAATGTATTTGATGTGTGTGTGTATGTTTGTCCGCTGACTGAAGAATGTATGTAATGTTTTTCACTAAAGGCAGTACATGGAGCATAATAGACAAATATCATTTGCACTGTTAAAATGTGCTGTGAAAATCTGATTTATCACCAGTGTGTGGAAGGAAATAATGCAAAAATGGCAACTATATTGCCCATTTCATTTTAATTATTTTACCCATTTTTAAAAGAAATGCGGTTTATTTCACCACTCCTGAATGTAGGTTTTGCTTTGAGCTTTTCACAAAATGCCACTAAATGCTCTCAGAGCCATGCAAGATCTCTCTCCTTGCAACTCCTGGATGAAGGTTTATTCATAGGTCTGCAGTAGAATGAATGATGACGAATCTAACTTTTGTACTTTTGTTTGAATGAGTGAATTAAATTGATGCTTTGGGTGTGCCAAAGAATGAAGTGAATCAAGTCTCATCGTCACTTTGTAAACACAGACAGAGAAAAGGAAACGGTTTGATTCATTTTTGGTCTTCACTCTTCCCAGTTTCAATACAAATGGGTTGATGTTGATTGAAAAAAGAAACAAATATTTTGTTGACTTCATTGTTAGACCACTTGTAGACAAATGTAGAGAAACGATTGGGAAGGTATCTTCTTGGTTTATCTTAAAGGCCCTGAAAACATATTTTCCCAATCGGCTTCTTCTTATGAGTGATGGGGTCCTACAGCACATTTCACATGAGAGATTTCTGCATTTGCTGTTCTTACTGGTTGAAAGGAGGCTGGACTTGGGAAAAACATGATGTTGTGTACTTCCGTGCACCAATCAGGATTTAGCCAAATTTGACAGTTGTGGGGTTGTTTGTTTAGGTTGCCATGACGCTGTTGTTTAAATCTGATCAAACCATATCCTCAGTCTTTTTAGTGTTACATATTAATAATAACTAACAATGTTTCCTTTGATTGTTGCTTATTTAGTCATGAATATTTAATATTCTAGAGAAATACTTTTTTAAACTTACTTTTCAGGGGCTTTAAAACTTAATGTAAAAGTTGCCTCTACTGTAGAAAATACAAAAACAAAATAGACAAACAGAACAAATGACAGCATCCCAAAAATATAGAATATTTTGAATATTTGCTCATTTAGACACTTTTAAAATCTGCAATATTAAATTAAATATTCATCACATAAAATTATCATAAAAAAGCATCCTTAAACAATTATTAAAATCAAAATGCAAAGTTTAAACTCTGGAGACTTTGTTGGGTAATGCTTTCAACTGTTTTACCAAGTCCAGTTCTGCATTGTTCAGTTTTAATTTTTCTCTCATCCTCACACAAAAACTCCCACCACCAACAGTGACCAGCAGCAAAGGTGTCACTTTAAATGTCAGTATGAGGCCCTGTCTCCACCTGGATCCATTCATTAAATTATCAATTCAACACCATTACACCATTTACAGCCACAATGGCATCAACAGATCTAATGTTTTGTACAGTTACTGACAACAGGAAGCCGTGGAGGTTTAATTTTGACATGGCTGTTTGTCTCCTTGAAAGATAACACTTCTGTCCTCCTCTGTTTGCTTCAGCTGATATCAGAAAGATGCATAAAATACTTCACCTAGAACAGAAAATTCACATGTATTGGGCCTTGTTACAGGAGAATTTCTACAGGCTTCACTAGATTTGACTAAACTCATATTTTTCAGTGATCAACAGTAACCATAGGGGATAAAAACAAGAGATAAATTAAAAATAAAAGTCTTAATTGTAGAGATTTGTAGTATAGTTGTCTCATCTCTTCAAGCAATGAGACTAATTGCAGCTGGTTATTTTCATTTCTTGAACCAAGTGGAGAGGAAATCCTCATGCTGTTAGTGTTGATAGACAACTGAATGAATAACAATGGTGTTTGCATGTAATTTACAGAGTAAATGATGCATTAGTAATGATGCACTCTGAGACATTAATTACGCTACGTGAGACTTGACATTTGAAATCTGATCTTTTTTTCCCCCACACCATAAAACAACAGCTTTAAAACAACTCGTATATAAAAATAGACAAACCTCTGAACCTTCTCTGAGTTTGACAGTACAGTCTGGAAATGTATGAACAATTAGCCAGATGTCAAAGACTACAACAGCAGGTATTATGTATGCATTCACGCAAAAACCCACTAATTCATGTTGAACAACAGCGACCTACTGACCAGGATCAGGCTGTTTGGTTTTATCATAAAAGAGTCTGACTGACTCGTGATGACAGGTCACACATTCACTGACGGGAACAGGGAGGAAAGTATGTTAAATTTAGGTTTGAATGTGTCAAACACATGTGAGTGCAGAGTGTATGATTGACTCACACTAAATCTGGCAAAAGTGTACAACCTGCATGGGTACATTTTTCTGGAAAACATGTCAAGGAATAGATTTAGTCTCTGCAAAGACAAAAATCGGTGTTTGAATTCTTTTAAAACTACAAAAATCACTTTTTGCTTACCAGAAATCCCTTGTAGGTTGGTTGTTTTATTTCATTTCCTTTATATTTTGTGCTCTCCTCATGCCTCTACTACTTAATTGTAGTTTATTCCAAGAAAAAAAAAGTCCTTCCTCTGTTTGGCTTTAGACCTGTAAACTGTAAATTTGAAGCATGATGTCATATGAGGGTTTTTTTTGTGCGTGTGAATGAAATGTGCCAAAAAATGTCTAAGAATTTTAAAAGCTCAGCGCCTGTTGAAGACTATGCTACTTTAAATTTTTTAAGATAAAAGATGAGAGCCTGAACTTGCAGGCAGGGCAGCCCTACTGTAAATTAAAATGTTGCATAACTCCTTTTATACCAGCAGAGGGAGACATCCACCGACTACATCTCTCTTTTGCTCTTCCAAACTACCTTTGTAAAACATGAAAGTATGGAGAAACAGAGAGTATAACTGATTATTAAATCAGTTCCATGTGTTCAAGTTAATTGTTTTAAGAGACATGAAGTAAAAGTTTTAAGATTATGTATGCATGCATGTGTAGTTTTGTTTATCATTCATCATCTATCCATGTGAAAGTGCTCATCTCCCCTGATTAACAAACAATCTGCCCTCAAAGAAGAAAAAATGTCCTGCAGAGAAAATAAAGATGCCAGGAATCACAAAGTTAAATCCACTGTCAGTGTGAACTAAAACAGAAATGGTTTAATGACGTGACGGCCTGTGGTCCAGTGATGTATCATGGCCGAATCATCAGCTAATGAACCACTAGTTGTTTATATTTCACTGTATGATTCAGTCGTTTGGTGTGCTCCCTGTGTGTGTGTGTGTGTGTGTGTGTGTGTGTGTGTGTGTGTGAGGGGAGAGGCAGAAACCGAGGGAGTACTTGGCTCATTATTAAATATCAGAGTTCATCTGTAGGTCCAATCAAAACAACTTCAGGGAAACATCAGCTTAACCAGAGTCATGAGACCAAATTCACTCACACACATGCAGCCGTGTACACACTCAAACCCCCACCCCCCCACACACACAGAGCTATACAGATAAGTGTGTGTGGTGACACTCAGGTCTGTGTATACTAGACTAGTCAACAGATTTTCCTTATTTCTCTAATACCTCTAATATCCAGCATTTCTCTGATATAATATTAGCAATTCACAACCTATTAAAACTGCAGATTACAAATAGAGAAAGGCTGTTTTCTAAATGTATGTGAGCTTGCTGACTAAACAACCTGCTTAGGCTAGTGTTACAGTGAGGTGTTGCTAAAGTTTTTTTTAACCCAAGTTTTTACTAGGTGGTTGTTCCAGTGTAGTTGGTGTGACATACAAGGTTGCTGAAAATTGTTTTGGGGTTGTTCATTGTGCGTTTACAGGAGGTTGCTAGGTGATTTCTGTGGTCTTCAGGGTGGTTGCTGGTGTGTAAATAAGAAGTTGCAAGGATATTCAAGGTGGTTGCTAGGTGAATGCTAGCATGTTCTGAATGGTTTCTAGGGTATTACTAGGTGGTTACTATGGCTAACAGGTGGTTGCTAAGGCAGTTGCCATGTGCCAGCAAAGGTGTTGCTAGTATATTTCAGATTTGGGTGAGTTGCTGGGGTGTCACTGAGTTTTTGCAAGGTGGTTGCCATGGTGTTGTGGGTAGTTGGCAGGATCTACATAATATGAGTGATGTGTTTTCACGTTTTTGCTAGGAGATTCCTATCGTCTTGTGTGCTAATAGGAAGTTGCTGCGATATTTAGGGTGGTTGCTAGGTGATTGCTAATGTGTTCTGATTGGCTGCTAGGGTCTTCTGGGCAGTGCTTAATGGTTGCTATGGTGTTGCCAGGGTGTCACTCCCCTTGCTTTATTGGTCATAGCTTAAAGGTTGTTTGTCCTGTCTCTTAGATTTTTACATTTTGTGTGAAAGGAAGAGTAGCTTAACGTTTTGATATTTAATTTGTGTAGTACAAGTAAAAGTTGTTGAATTTAAACCATTTTTATCTTGTTCAGAAAACCACAGCAACATGTACAGCCAGTCTAGGGCAGCCCAATACCCCAGGATGGGTAAGAATTGTCAGGAGTAACATAGTCAATTTATTAGCCAACTACCAATTTTCCAATGACCAGCACAGAGAGGTAGGTCATGTGACATCATGTCCAAACACACCTACTTTTTGTTTACATACCAGCAGCAAGCGCAAAAGAAATAGGTTAACTTGGTGTGGTCACTTAATTTAGTTTAAGTTTTAGTAGTGATGTGTCAGGCAAGCACACTTAATTAAACTATCCTGCACTGATGTTTTGGTAATCATCATAGCATAGGCCGCACATAACCACATAACACACACACACATGGTGCGGTGCAACGTGAGGACAAAATGTCCTGCATCTCTCTGCCTCTATAAACGAAGGCTTCCTTATGTTTCAGAGACCACTGGGGATATATTTTTCTGCTCCCTGCTTTTCCCTCTCATCTCCTTTGTAGGATACCGCGGGAGGCTGGTTTGGGTTTCTCTGATGTGTGTGTGTGTGTGTGTGTGTGGGAGAGGGAGGGAGGGGGAGACTGAAACAGGCAGAGGGATGTCGTTCTTACAGTCTCTCCATTTTGGGATCAGGACAGGAAGTGGGCTCAACAGAGGAAACATGACCTCCTCCCCTCTCTCCTCTCTCCCTCCTCCCTCTCTCTATCCTCTTACTTTTTCTTGTATTCCCTCTTCCTCCCTTTGTCTGTCCCTCCCCCAGTCTGTGCCTACCCATTCACAGGGTCGTTTCTGTCTTTTTTTGGTTGCAGAGGTCCTGTAGGGTGTCACATGTGTTTGTGCGTGTGTGTGTGTGTGTGTGTGTGTGTTTAGACCTTAAATTACATTCGACTCACTTCCTGTGTAAATAAATCTATGCTAACCAGTGATTTCTAAAACAACGCAGCTGAAACTCTGGTCTAGTTGTTTCTGGGCTCCCTCCCTCTCTCTTGAGACTTGCAGTCTGTTATGTATCAGAGCTCCTCTGATTAAAAGCCAAAGCAAAGGTCAGACTCTGCTGGGTAACGGAGATATCACCCGACTTCAGCTTTACTCTTATGCCCAGCGCTCTGATAGCTCTAGCTGATGAGCTTCATATTACATTATGCGGAGTGAAAGCCTTCGGTTAGCCTCCAGGCTGTACATCAGTATGACATTACTTATCCGGAGCCTCAACTCGCTGCTTGCTGGCTTTGCAAGAGGGCTTCTCATGTTCATAAAACTGCCCCAGGACATAAGAAAAACATATTTGAATTTATTTTTTCCTCACATCTCTCCTTCATTTTATAAAATCCTCCCTCTATTTCCCCCCTCTCTGCTAATCTTTCTACCACTTTTCACTTTCCAACTCAGACGGTCTTGACCTCTTGCTTTGACGTATACACACTCAAACACACACACAGGCGCCCACACTGAGAAAATAAAGAAACAGCATGTCAGCAAACGGCAGTGTATTTCACCACAGAGCACAGAGCCAAGGCACTGGGAAACAAAAAACAAAAGCAGCAGACCTCCCTCTTTTTTATCCACTGCCTCCATCCTGTCCGCCTTTAAAAGTCCGCCGTCTGTTTATTTGTTTCATTGCCTTTTTTTTTTTCCCCCAAACATTTTCCTTTTCTGGTCGGACACATCCAGTGCAATGACACTTACAAAAAAACTTGTGTGAGTGGAAAAGGTAGGTTAGTTAACGACAAATGTTGCAGCAACGTTACAGTTACAGTGATACTGTTAGACAGAGTGGTGTTTGTATTGTAAGGTTACCACACAGTGTCAGTCAAATACTTACAGTATTATATGTACAAGATGAATGAACATGCACAAAAGGGCCATAAGTCACTATGCAAACACACACAAATACATACAAATTACACGGTTTAATACAGTATTATAATAAGGCGTGTGGAAGTGCTCATGATTAGCCTCATTCACCTCGAGGCCATTTGGACTTAATACTCAGGGTGGGAGGAGCCTCCCAGCTGTGTCCTACTGCTGCGTACCAAAATGCACATCATGTTGGAAATCAAATCAACATTTTCATTTCATAGATTCCCCATTTTAAAACATATTAAAAAGAAACTGATTTGAAGAATCCAAACAAGGATATGGGTTCAAATTTTAACATATTATGAAAATACATGTTTCTGGTCAGGACATCTCAGACATAGCTCTGCTCCAACAGTTTAACCACCATCATAAATCAGTGTGCAAAAGTATATTAAACTGCAAGTAACCATAGCAACAGTACTTTTTCTTTATGCTACATTACCAGTCAACTCTCACTGGGGAAACAGGGCCTCAAATGGTGATTATTTTCATTAGTGGTCAATCTGGTGGTTATTGTTTTGATTAATCGATAAATCATTTTGTCGTTAAACCTGCATTAAGTGATTTTTCAGGGCCATCGCAACAAGCTGCAGCAGTGACATAACACGCAGTGGGCGCTGTTGTAACGCCTGGTTATTTGAGTTATTATCGCCTTCCTGTCAGCTCGAACCAGTCTGGCCATTCTCCTCTGACCTCTCTCATTAACGAGGTGTTTTCGCCCACAGATCTGCCGCTCACTGAATGTTTTATCGTTTTTCGCACTCACTCTCACTTCTCTCTAAACTCTAGAGACTGTTTCTGAGATACTCAAACCTCACCGTCTGGCACCAATAATCACTCCACGGTCAAAATCACTTTTATCACATTTCTTCCCCTTCCTACTTCCTGCTTGGTCTGAACAACGACTGAACCTCTTGACCATGTCTGCATGCTTTCATCCACTGAGTTGCTGCCACACGATTGGCTGATTAGATATTTGCATTAACGAGCAGGTGTACCTAATAAAGTGGCCACTGAGTGTATTATCACCTTATAAAGTTGATATAGCGAGCGTATTAGAAAGCTGTTGCTTATTAATAAATCCATCAGACACAGGGCAGCATTAATTTGGAGTCGTGTTTCTGGTCACTTCATGAATGTTATACCAATATTCACTCTCCTTTTAGCTCTGGTTTGGTCTCCACCAACTCCTGAGGGAAACATCTGTCTCCTTAGCTGCTAAATGCTCCAATATGTTCACCAGCTAGTCGTCGGCTTTGTCTGCCCGCTGTTTGGTGCCGGTCAGGTAGTTTAAAGTGGGTTTATCAGAGCCGCTTGCTGTTTGGTGAACCGAGTTGCGGGTCGTAAAACCAAAACAATGAGCTGAAAGACGCTACACCGTTCTGTAGAGCTGAGAGGAACTGCAGTCGAGTGGGTTCATACCTCCTTTCACATTAAAAACTTTAAAAAACATAAAAAATCTTTTTTTCTATTGTTAATATAAACATTTTGACTAGTGCAGCTTTAAAATGTCAGAAAATAGTGAACACAATTTCCTAGAGCCAAAGGTGACATCTTCAGATGACTGGCTTTGCCCGACAAACCGAAAAAAAGTCTGAAATTCAAACATTCAATTTACCATGATATAACAGAGGGAAAAAAACAGCAAATTGTCACATTTGAGAAGCAGGAATCAGCACGTTTGCTTGATAAATGACAATTAATTGACTTTCAAAATTGTTGCTGATTAATTTTCTGTCGATTGACTAATCGATTAACTAATTGTTGCAGCACTAGACCTAACCAGTGGTTTAACTGACTATAAAACAAACTTTATGAAGATGGATGATTTGTGTTCTGTGGTATTTACTTGGTATTAGTGTGATAATAAACTCAGAGGTGTCTGGATGTATAAAATACCTGTTGGAGGAAGGAAAATCATTGTGTATCACCTGCATAATTTAGTAAACTTCCCTGTTTTTGTTCAATCTGGCTTGTTCTGATGTTTTGTCCCAATCTTCTAGGTAGACCTCTCACCCCGACTGCTACAGAAGTCCAAAATGGCTGCCGGCAACGTGGGAATAAGGTCATTTACAGTTCAACCCTGTCATTCCCTGCTGTTCCCTTCACGTTTACAGGACAAAAGAGCAGGAAAGAGTAGTGTAATCATATACCAAAGCCTTCTTGTAAAGGGGATACTTATAATATGCCTCAGGTTAAGTCTAGGCTATTGTGGTACTTCTACTGGGATGTTGGTGGGAAATAGAAGAAAGGCGTAGGGATAGAGATGAACCATAATTCATGCAAGACCAGGAGCTGTGTGTTTCTGTGTGTGGGTATTTCTTCAAACTAAGAAGAGTCTCTAATTTAACCGTCTACGGGTGGAGAGGAAGGAGATGAACAATCTGTCTATTGTGCCTGAGAGTAGAGCAGAGGAGAGGAGAGGAGAGGAGAGGGGTAAGACTTTAGTTATCTGCAGCTGTTCATCTCTTGTATGATGGCGGGGAGCAGGAGAGGAGAGGTAAAGATAGAGAGATTCATCTCTTTCCTCACTCGTGCAACCTTATCACATAACACAGCATATGACCAGTATGGGCCCAAACCCTCACCCCTCTCCCTCTGTCACGTGCACATTAGGACAAGGCATTCGTCAGATCGCTCTCAACTTTCTTTCTTCCTTATTTTTTCTTTCTTTCCCTCCTGCTTCTCGTTCACACAGCTTGATCCAGCTACATTTAAACCAGCAGCAGTCTGACGTGGTTTAGTGACAGGATTGTCATTAGTTATATATACATATGAGTAAAAAACACTTTCAGTGCTCATGTTGTGTAGTTGGTGCTTTTCTCTATTTTTTCTTTTTCTTTCTTAAAACATTTTCTAACCTGTGTATGAAGGCGAGAACACTTGAGAGCTACAAGAAGGAGAAGACGACTGTCTTTCCAGCAAACACACATTTATACAGATTAAATGCAGGATCTTGTCCTCTATGACCCTCACAGTTTCCACAGGGATTGACGGTAGGCCAAAGGGTCCAGAGTCAATTCATGGCTCCACAGGTTCAGAGTTCAGAGTTCAGTTAAATCCACACTGTGGGTCAACTGGCTGCTCCACAGGTCAGTGTTTATATGTACTCGTGGGCTGAAGTGTCAGAACGAAGCAGGCCTGCTCTGCAGTCCTCCAGGCCTGGATTCGTGGCTGGTTTCACAGTTTACAGTCAGAGAAGCCGTCGTCTGCAGCGTGAAGGTCACTGCAGCATGATATCTTTGAGGTTTTCCTGCAGGATGGTGTCCTTGACGGCGTGAAAGACAAAGCGGATATTTTCTGTGTCTACAGCAGTGGTGAAGTGGTGGAAGAGCGGCTTCCCTCGGTTTCTCCTCTTACGGCTGAACGACTGCACCAGGAACGCCTGGAAGGAGCAGAGCAGGGGCACTTAAGTATCTGATTTAAATCTGATTTCTTAAACATCATATATATGAGAAACCCTGTTTACGTATTCGAGGTAGAGGATTAGACAAAACCTGGTCTCCCCAGCTAGATTTCTTCTGGAGAAAGTCGATATCTTGGCTGAGTAACCAGGTTTCTAATCTGCTTTTTACATATACACATGTGCATGACAAAGACTTCAGACACAGAAAGAATCACTGTGGGGCGGCAGGATGAAAGGACAAGATTATTAAAAGTAGCGATACACCCTCCATCATATCCATCCATCATATTTGTACCTTGTCTTTTCCCCTCTCACTGCACTGTCAGCCCTTCACAAACACACTCCCAAAGTCAGGAAGCCTCATACTGTATCACTACTGTATACTACATTTACAATTAGCTGGAGTTAAGAAATGGATACCAAGCAATGGAATGACCTCCTGCATTTATATATTTATATTTATATGCATATTTACAGTGACAGGTTACTACGGTGCATGTAGACGTGTAGTCCCATTTCTTACGTAACCTGGTTTCTCTGAGTGACCTGGTTTCTTCAGAAGTAGAAAAAGGTGACAGACCTTCAAAGCATAATCAATGCCTAATAGAGCTTCACATTTTACTAAAATATCATTGCTGGCACTTTTTGGCCATAGGGCTTCCTCAGAGCAGAAATAGTGTTATCAGCATGTCACTTATATACAAGACTATTAAGGCAATGACTTAATTCAACACAGGTGTACAAAGGACCACATCATGGGTGTAAACTCTCAGATAGCAATAAGGAGCAAGTAAAAGGACAGAAAACAGAGAGACAGGCTTATTAACTCTAACAAAGTACAATCTAGTGTGGAGAAGAGGACAAGAATACAACCGCTGTAGCATGCATCAAGATTCAAACATCATTATAAGAAAGGATTTAAAGGTGTTGAGGTCTGAGGAATATCTTAATAAGAGAGATGCCCATGGCCGAAACACCTCAGCAATAATATTTTGATAAAATATGAAACTCTACAGGGATGTTTGCTTCGATGGTGGGCCACCTTTTTATACTTTTAACTGAAACGCACACTTGCTGTCTTTTTTTGTTTTGGATTAACGTGATTTTTTGTGTGCATGTAAACGCACTGACTGAGAGCCTGTGTGTGTATGTGTGTGTGTAAAGTATAAATGCTCATTCGCGTAATGTATGTGTGTGGGTGCATTAAAGCATACTGGGTTCATATACAGTGGGAGGGGGAAAATAAGGAGCAGAGCAAAGACAAAACAACTTGCAGCAGAAATTAGTTGAAAAATGGAGAACTGGTGCCTCGTGATGCTGACAACATTAAAACTGTCTGTGTTTCCTGTGTGTGTGTTTGTGTGTGTGTACCTGTACGTCCTCTAGCCTGCGAGGGTCTCCTCTGTATTCGGGGAAATTCTTGCGGATGTCCACCGTGCGAATCTTTTCCACCAGCAGGTCTGTTTTGTTGAGGAAGAGGATGATGGACACGTTGAGGAAGAGCTTGTTGTTGACGATCGTCTCAAAGATATTCATACTCTCCACCAAACGGTTTGTCCTTCGATCCTCCATCAAGACCTGGAATCACACACACACACACACACACACACACACACACACACACACACACACACACACACACAATTATCCTTTGGTTTTTTCAGGTTTTATCTGGGCACCAATTAAGGATTCAGTCGTCATCATATGACTGTTGATTTGAACCGCAGCCACGACTGAGGGAACAATCAAGTTTCCACAACCAACCACAAAGAGAGCTTTGTGTAAATCTCAAATGTTGTGTCTCTCTGAGGTCTCTTGTCCATTTCGTAATTCTAAAAGTCAAGAGAATAATGATCAGACTGTTTGACTAACCTCTCTAACTTCTCAACATCAGAGTGCTTGAATGGTACCTGATCGTACTCTGACGACGAAACCATGAAGAGTATCGATGTGATCCCGTCGAAACACTGAAACCACTTCTGCCTCTGGGATCTCTGCCCTCCAACATCCACCATCTTGAAAGGAATCTTCTTGATGATAAAGTCGTGCTCGACGATGCCTTTAGTCGCCTTCCTCGCGAACAAAATGTCCTGCCTGCTTGGGATAAAGTTCTGAAAAAGGGGGAGATATGAACATTTTCTTACAAGATGAAAGAGGTGAAGAAGTACAAAGAGCACTTAAGATTTAACTAGTCACTGTGACTCACCAGTTGACCGATACGATCCAAGTTATCCAGGAAGTATTTGACCGACTCACTCTGCAGACAGGAAGAAAATATGCAACTGAGTCATCCTATTACACATTAACCAAACTTAAAAGACCCAAATAATCAAATTGAAGCACTTAATCTGATTATTAGAACTATTTCATTTCTTGTATTTCTTCCTTATTTAATTCACATTTCAGGGACGCTGTCATACTGTGGTTATTGATTTAATAATACATCAATCGATGCCTTCTCCCCAATCAGCAACAAAGGACAGAAACCATGTGACCAACCACAATCATGTCAGTCCCATTATTTGTAACTACTGTTAAGGATAGGCCGACCAATAGCACAGTATTCTCCACTGAAGTGACTCAAGTGATGTAACTGGATCTTTGTGTTTAAATAAACAGACATTAAAGCTGCACTGATCAATATTTTTATATTAACAATGGATCAAATGGCTGTAAGTAATTTAAAAGGTGTCTCTTGTGGTTATAAACCCACAGAGAACTATCACCCGACGTCTTTTAGTGCATTATTTTGTATTGTCTGGTCCACACACTGCTTTGTTTCCAGCAGCAGCGGTTGTTTTAAATGAAAAAGCTCTGATAAACCCGCTGCACTCTGCATGTAAATAGCAGGCAGAAAAAGTTTGCGACTAGCTGGTGAACATAGTGGAGCATTTAGCAGCTAAAGAACCAGATATTTCCCTCAGGAGTTTGTGGAGAAAACCCAAAACAGAAGCAAAAGGAAGAAGAACGAATATCTGACGCAAATTCATCGAGTAGGCAGAAACACGACTCCAAATAAATGCTAATGTTGCTCTCTGTCTTCTGGATGAGCAAATAAGCTACTGTTTGCTAACACATTTGCCATAACAACTTTATAAGGTGATAATATGTCAATGTTTTGTTTACAGCTTGTTCTGCTACCCCTGCTAAGTAGCGATAAATCAATTAATGCAGCTTTAAGATAATGAAATCTACAGACTAGACATCCCACACAATGTCTGTTTCCCCCAACATATACAGATTTATTTAATCTTGAAGGTCAGAAACTAGCACATATTAAATGAGAAGTGTACAACAGGTCTGGCTGAGAGGTCGACTATGATTTAAGTTGCGTCACAGTGCAACCACTGAAATCCCTCGAGAACATGAATTTTTGTGACTTTACGAGAACTTACGAAACGGATATCCATCAAAAAAAGCTGCTGATAATTTGTGTTGCCAGAAAAGGGCAAAAAAAATTGAGGAAAAGTTAAATTTGGATGAGATGGTGGATAGAGAGACGTGGGCCACAGAGACTGTGAGCTGTGCAAAGACATGAGTGAACTTCAGGTGGACTGTGGCTCTGCACAAAAACATAGTGAGCTGAATTATAAAATAATTCTCATATTTCTTGATGTAGAGACAGCCCTGATTCCTGTCATAAAAATCAAACATGTTTACAATAATCTTCATGAGAAAGACAGACAAACAAGACAAACAATTACAGTCGTTCAACAGCACACATCTTGTGTTTTTATCTCCTGATTGTCAACATCCACTGAACCAGACTGGAACTCGGACTCGGCCCAGCTTGTTTTGATCCGTTGTGACGCCCAAATCAGAACAATAATCAGCTCAGCAACTATAATGGGTTTCCCTGCAATGAAGCTCACAGGTATTTGAGAATACAAGCTGTACAGTTTAGATTTTTATATGTATTTTTCCTGCCGTTTCAGGCTGCACTTCAGTTCTTTTCATTCCCGTACGGTAGGAAAACAATTAGCATACTCCTGCAACTTGAGTTGTGTAATCCATCACAGTGAACATTGAGGCTGCATTGATTTTTGTCAATGCTACTCTATTGTTGAGCGGTAATGTGGTTTAACTGCAGGCTGATCTTCACTGTATTAGATTACACAGAGCTCAAGGAAGTTTTTAAGAGGCTGCTAATTGATTTTCATACTGTTCGGAGATGAAAGGAAAACAGCGGGTGTCTGGAACAGCAGCAAAAGTACATTCAGTTTTCAAAAAAGCTCAGCGGCATCATTGGCAAAATGGTCTGCTGTGTGGTGTAAAGTATAATGTGATTTTGTAGTAAATGGGCTAAAACTTGCTTAAAGCTTAGGTCTGTCATACAAAACACACCGTACATAGAATATAAAGCTGAGGCTTTACACTTATGTTTCCTCACAATAGTTTAAAAGTGAATCTCTCTCTTCCTCCCTCTCTCTCTCTCTCTCTCACACACATCCAACAGGAAACAGCTGTGTGTGTGAAAACAGTGGGGAGAGACATGGGGGAGGGAGGGATTAGTGAGTCAGACAGAACACAGATACAATGCCATTTTAGCACTCCCATCACACACACACGCACACACACACACACACACACACACACACACACACACACACAGCATTATTCCTCTTTAAATCCGTGTCGACAACAACTTTTTCCAAACTTTGTAGATTCTCGGTTTCTGTCACACTGATCTATGAACAGAATCAGTGAAAACTCTCCACGCGGCTGTTAAATCCATCTCTGTCGACCCTGACATGTCGCGTAACGACCAGGAAACGTGACCCCCGCGCGGGTGAGATGTGACCCCGTGACCCCGCCCCTGACCTACAGTGTCACAGCAATAGGAAACACAAAGCCGGGGACTCTGATTGGTTCAGCTGGACATGGACAGGAGGAGGGGCTGGTCGGAGGGAAAAGCAGGGAGAGGGGAATTCCCAGAGATGAAGGGATACACAAACACAGACAGAGACACAGACGCACACACACACACACACGCACACACACACACACACACACACACGCACACACTAACATAAAGATAATTTCCATGGAAGCTTTATCTGCCATCAGCACAAATGAAACAACCTGATCTTTGATGCAGTGGGGGCATCAAACTAAATATATCAAAATAAATTCATTTTATTAGGCCAAGGATGAGTCTTAGCCCCTCTTAATGCAGATCTATAACTAGTAAAACTGTAAAATATAGCTCTGTGTGTGTGTGTGTGTGTGTGTCTGGATTTGTGTGTGAGTATGTGTGTGTGTGTGTGTGTGTGGTTGAGTAAGGCTCGAGGAATGTCTCCATTCATGGCGTGTATGGGCAGATTAGTTGCTTTATTACAGCAAAGACCTGAATAAGCTCACATTCTGCAGTGTGTGTGTGTGTGTGTGTGTGTGTGTGTGTGTGTGTGTGTGCGCGCGCATGTGGCCACAGGTATATGTGTGCCACTACTGTTTAACCACTGCAGTCCTTTCACTACAAACAACGATGGCATATTAATTCACATTGTGAATATAGTGAATAATCATCAGGGCTGTAACTAACAAATCTTTTCATTATCAATTAATCTGTTGATTATGCTTCAATTAACTGATTAATCGTTTAGTCTGTTACAGTTAAGAGTCCAGAGTCCAAGGTGACATATTCAAGTTGATTGTTTTGTCCAGCCAACAGTCCAACATTCAAATATATTCAAATTACAATGATAGAAGCAGCCAATTATCACATTTAAGAAGCAAATTTTAAGATTTTTGCCTGTTAAATTATCAAAAATGTTGTGAATATTCGGGTGGGGTTCTGATGGCAGTTGCATATCGGCAGTTAATTAAGGTAAGTCCAACAAATCTCTTATTGAATGTTTTATTTCCTGTTTCTTTTTTTAATTTACAAAACTTTCAGATTGTCATATATATGGCAAAACTTCAGTTTTTGCTTTTTGATTGTAAATCTTTGAATGTTAGTTCTTAAATATTACAAAAGAAATCTTATAATCTGTAACTTTTGTTGCCTAAAATTGGCGAAAGCTAAAACTAAATCAATTTGATAATGTCATGTCATAAAATGCTATAAAACCTAATAAAACCACTATGATTGACTAACAAAGTCATCGATAAATCAACTCATTGTTTCAGCACTATACTATTCATACATGTATTGTATTGTATGTTGTAGATTAGCTAAGTGTGAATAATAATCCTATAATTGTACCTAATTGCTATTGATTTGCTTCATTACAACGTGGGTCTTGCAACAGTTTTGGCCATCATCCCGGTTAATAATGAAAACACTGTACTCGCCAGATTAATTGATGAAATCTGGAAATTAAATCACTAAAAGAAGTCCAACTGGTCAAAAAGCAGGAGCAGTCAAACAATCAGACAGGTTTTAAACAAACCTCCACGTTAAGACAAAATTATTTGGAAGAGAAAACGAACGCGAACAGTAAAGTTATGACCCAAACTGTCTGTTAAACATCCATCAGTTTACAGACCGACTTCCTGGTTCAACTTTGACCTACTGTACTTGTGCATGCAGTTGCACACAGTTTTTCTGTGCAATGAGGCATTATTACCAAGACTCTGGGTGCATCCACTTTCTGTTTTACCTCCAAATAAACTGGTTTGGATAAACTGCCAAAACTGGTTGTGTTTCAGTTGCACTGATGTTGTAGTTTCCAGATCTCAGCAGTCACTTGGTGAGAACAGTAACTGATAGAAATGATGGCAAAAACTATGGAAAATAAAACTCAAGTGATACTTTTTGGTTGTTACGGGAACAATGTTGGATTTCTGTACATCATGCACATAAGCACACACTCACACACACGAGGAAAGAAGAACCGTAGAAAGGGAAACACAACACCCAAACCCAGAGACGGGGATATACGGACAAAGATGTTTCCACTCTGTAATCACTTAGAAAGTTACATACTGTACAAAGAGTGTAGCCAATATTAACTATTAATGAAGTACAACTCCTCACTTCCAGGCTGAAATCTCATATAGTCAAACATATGGGGGGTGAGCGTGAGCGCCTGTGCATGTGTTTCAGCATTTATAGCCTCTTTACATCTTCTTTTTATACAGTACAAAGTCTTAACTCCTGCCTCCTTTATTCTGGATGTCTGTGCTGCAGCAACAGTTTACCACCAGCATGATATACAGCCTTGTTTTTGTCAAGCAGAAGACGTTTTGGTGTTTATATCTTATATCAAACTGCGTGTTATCTGGGTGTGGTGGGAACACAGGCAAGTAAACAAAATCCATGCATGTGCTTGCTTTCGGTATGTTTTTCTCTCACTATCTCCACTTCTCCTTCACTGCGTTTTTTTCTCTCTCTCTCTTTCTCTCAACCTCCCCGGCTCTTCTCTACTTTCCACTCACTTTCTTTCTTCCTCTCATCAGACTCTCTCTCTCTCTTTCCTCCCTCTCCCTGTCAGCCTGTGGCCCAGCTCCAGCCGTGCCTGGGAAAAGCTGACTGTGGTATCCCCGGAAAACCTCTCAGAGAGTGGAGAGAAGGGGGAGGTGGCGAGCATCTAACTCAGCACATTTACGCCACAGTAGACATTTTGGTTTTTCTTACTTTGAAAGGATAAGGCTGGTGTTATTCTATATGTTTCTTATTGTCAACAAAACCTGTGAAAAGACCCAAAACCAACGATGCTTTAGCCCATGTCTCAATACTTTCCAGTTTCCCTACCCTGTCTGTGAAGTTGTAAATCTTTACAAAGGAAATTCCTGTATTTTTTAACATAAAATAGCCCCTGGGTTAGCTATTATGCTAGCTAACTGGATGACTCTTCTTTCAACTCTGGTTTGGTTTCCACCAACTCCTGAGAGAAATATGTGACTCTTTAGCTGCTAAATGCTCACCAGCTAGTTTGCTAACTTTGTCTGTCTGCTGTTTGGTGCTGGGAAGGTAGTGTTCAGTAGCTATTATGCTAGCTAGCGGCATAATGATGTACTTCCGCGGCAACTTGCCAGCTAACTAAACAGCTGCCTGTTCCTCTGCACATGCCGCTCTGTGTACACATTTCCCAGAGGTGGCGAGAGCAAAATTAGCATGACTCGCTAGTCAATAATGCCATAATTACGAAAATAAGACCCAGGTTGAAAAAGATGAACATTTTCCTTTAATACACATTTTGTCTGTGGGATTGACTCAAAATAAACTACTGTGGCTCTTGGTCACTTAGTGCAGTGATTCCCAACAAGTACGCCCCCTGCTTGCCAGGGGTTATGTGGAAAGATTGTGAAGTAGCTCAACTAATTTGAAAAAATAGAAATTATGATTTGATTAAAAGAATATATCCACATATTAAGGCAGCTGTAACACCTGAACACTACTGTACCTGTTGCAATTATTTAAGAGTACGTGAAAACTAGTTAGCAAGCAAGCACAGAAGTAATAGAAGAAGAAATAGTTAGCTAAAAGTAATGACTAAACAGTTAAAATAGTTAGCTAAATGTAATGAATAAACGATTGAAATAGTTAGCTAAAAGTAATGACTAAACAGTTAAAATAATTAGCTAAAAGTAATGGATAAACACTTAAAGTAATTAGCTAAAAGTAATGACTAAACAGTTAAAATAATTAGCTAAAAGTAATGACTAAACAGTTAAAATAATTAGCTAAAAGTAATGACTAAACTGTTAAAATAATTAGCTAAAAGTAATGGATAAACAGTTAAAATAATTAGCTAAAAGTAATGACTAAACAGTTAAAATAATTATCTAAAGGTAATGGATAAACAGTTGGAACATACAGCTTCACTATAAGTGGTAGTACAATTACTGACCAAACCAACCTTAACATTGACACTTCAATTGTATGAAAAGATTATTGTAACAATATCCACTTTTATATAATCAATAGTGTTACACATTTAGTACATGATAGGTGGGAATTGATAAAGGGGTAAAAGGTTCAATTTAAGGGCTGTGGGGGTACCTTAGACCAAAAAGGTTGGGAACCACTGACCTAGTGCAACAGTGTTGCTCACTGAGGAATAAGCTATATCAGGCTTTGGATTCACACAATGCTTCATTGTTGGTTTTGGTCTTTACATGGAATTTGTTGACAAAAAGAAAAACATATAATATCACCAGCCTTATCCTTTAAGCCAGAATGATGTCTGCAAGCCGGTGCAGCTGTGCCATATTAGCTTTTATCACACAGCGACTCCAGATAAGACAAGGCAGTCTGACCCAAAGCTGTGCACTGACATCTCACACACACTTACAGTATGTTAAGTGAGAGGGAGACGGAAGTGGCTTCTGTCTGACTCCAGATTGTTTTGTCACTGATAAATGTGTAACAGGGTAAAAGGTCAAACATACAGCTCTGAACAGAAAGTATAGCTGCTGGGTCACGTCCAGTAAAGAGCAAACAGCCAATACAAACTGGACCTACAGCAAGACCAGCTGTCGATGACGATGCTGTGAGACATTCGCTATGTTGACAATATGGTTAGTGATCGTCAGTGACGTTCTGCTGAACCATTAACAGTCATTAACAATCTGTCTTGCCCTTCACAGCATATTTGCAGACACTTACAGAGTTAATTGTAAAACAACAAGTGGTCCTCCAGCTGTTCTTACAACAGAACAGTGGCTTCTTTAAACAAGTTTCAATTTGTTTGGTTCTCTTCACGCAGCAGAGAAAGAGATTAACTTAGACATCTGGAGGAAAAAGCAAAAAAATAGTTTGACTAGAGATGGTCTAAAGACACCAGCAAAACAGCTGCCAGGTATCCTATGTTACTCTTTCTAGCCATGGACATTTTTATATGGAATAATGCACTTGGGGGCATTGCAACATGCTGTAAACTCAACACTGACATATTATCACCTTGTGAACTAGAAATGGGGAATGTCTTAGCAAACAGTGGCTTACGTACTCATCAAGCAGACACGGAGCAACATTATGATTCATTTGGAGTCGTGTTTCTGGCCACCTGGTGATTATAAGTCCAATATTCACTCTTCTTTTAGCTCTGCTTTGGTCTCTACCAACTCCTGAGAGAAGTACTATCTGACTCTTTAGCTGCTAAATGCTCCACTGTGTTCACCAGCTAGTTTGCTAACTTTGTCTGTCTGCTGTTTGGTGCTGGGCAGGTAGCGTACAGTGGAGTTTTTAGAGTCTGGTGGTCAAAGTGAACCCAAAACAGTAAAATTACAGGCTGTAAAACCAAAACAATGAGCTGAAAGATGCTACAAAGCTCAGGGGAGCCGTAGAGTTGGTGAAAATTCTCTGTTGGTTCGTCACTACAAGCGACCCCTTTTCACGTACACAGTCATTTGATCCATTCTTAATATAAAAATACTGATTAGAGCACAAAAACACTTAGGTCTTAGGTTACCAATGTCACCTCATAATCTCATCTTTTTATGATAATTTTTAGGCTTTCAAGTCGTTAAAATTCAATGAATTTACTGCACCTCACTCTGTTATTTGGGTAAGTAAAGATGCCATTTTATCAAATCCTGCTTTAAAGATACTTTCAATAAAAAAAATACTGCCTTTTGTTCCCCATCTATTTAGTTTCACTAGTTATTCAGTAAAAAGAGAATCAACGATGTGTGCAACCAACTGGTTTTAATCAGTGTGTGTTTAATAGATGAGGGTTAAAAGGGAAAAGAACTACACTGCAATCTACGAGCCGTTTCAGATTGTGTTCGGTGCAGTGTAGCGTGGCAGATGAAACTCCGCAGGGCTCCACTTCACCGGCTCCATTTCCAGTCAAGAGAAAAATAATTACATCTTTGGAAAGTCTCCAAACCAAAAAATAAAAAAATAATGAGTGAGGTAAGTTACGCATTAAAAACAATAAATACCTCCACAGGCTTCACTCAGTGCAGTGCCCCTTCAATGTGACTTCTTTCTTTGGTTGACAGGTAAAAAACATTTCTGATATCATCCAGTTACTTCCTCTGCAGTTTTATTAGCTTTGTGTCTCTTCGTGATTCCTATAAGCTATGGACTGTAAATAATAATCAAACTGAAGTTAATTAGTTTAAACTTGTTAAAATGGATAATAAAGCTGAGAGAACACATTTTGTTGGTAGATACTGAAGTTTCTCTGAGCATTTCCAAAGGCACAATCTGCATTTTTTAGGTATTATATGGGCTCTATGGCAATTATTCAATAATCAGACTAAAAAGACATAAATTGAAAGCAATACAACCTTTCTATCTCTTTTACAGTTTGCCATCCAGTCTGAAAACGTTAAACCCTTTTTTCTCAACTTTACTGCCTCTGTAGTCACTGCGCTTTGCCTTTGTAGGACAGTAAACATACACAGTGCAAGGTGTTTTCATTAAAGGTTATTCTTTTGGCATTATTCCTCAATTTGACAGCTCACAGTAGAGTGAGACAGAAATGAAGAATAGGAATGCTGATGGATAACAAAGGTCCCGGGCTGTATTCAGTTCCAGGATGTTATTTGGTGTGTGCTTTAAAGAAAAAAAAGGCTGACTTAATACTTTTAAAATGCTGTTTGCCACCACGTTGACACAGAAAAGGCAAATTACATTTTCACACTGATAAATAAGTAATTGGTCACTCACTGGATACTTCCTTGGCTACTGAGGCACATTAAATGTGAACCATCAGGTCAGCCAGTGAGTAATCTATGACTGATCATGACTCCTGGTCAATTAATGAACTGGAGGCTGGTTTTTAATGCAGACAGTCATGGGAGGATTTAGCAAGAGAGGTTCATTTTGAAATATTTTACCATGAATACATGACTTTGGGACATTCATGCCTTAGACTGCTGCATGAGTAGTTAAAGATGTTTGTTAAAATGTTTCTTGTTAAAACAGGTCAAATTGAATACCAATACTAATTTTGTCATTTACCATTCCAGTGTGTGAGACTGACTTATACAAAAATGATCATATTTGAGAGAAGTATATCTAAACACAGTCATAAAGCACAGTTATCCATCCATCCACATCGTCCATCCTCCGTCTTTAACAAGCAGCCGTCATTTCAAACTCTTGCTGTGCTGCCAAACATTGTTCAAACCCACAAAACTTTATTATAAAATCTACTCGTGATCCTGAAATGTCCAAAGATACCAAATATGCCAATCTGAATTTTGTGGTTAAGTGTATAAATTGATGCACAACACATCTAAAATATTTAATTTTGATGAAAAGGTGCAGCAGTACCAGTCTTTGGTTTGAAAGTGTAACATCGTATTAGCCTCAATAAAGACTTGGAACAAACTGATACAGAATATATATATTGATGATGATGAAATGATTATTTTAACAACCTTGAAGCTACTTAAGGGGAAATAAAAGGGGGGACACTGCATGTTATGGGGCTAATCGACTCACCAGTTGGAACTCAGAGCGCCGTGCGTAGGCCTCCTGTATGCCGGCGTCTGCCCAGAGCGCGCTCAGTGCCATCACGTACAGCTGAAACTCACTTGGCTCGACCCCCGAGCCGCCCACTCGTCCCTCCCACGACATCACCAGCATGCCCTGCTTCTCGTTCTCACAGCTCTGCCAGCTGATGCCCAGCTTGTCCCGGGCGTCCACCAGCACACGCATGCCCTGCAGAAAACACACAGTGGGTGCATATATGTATATATATATATATATATATATATATATACATATATATATATATATATATATTTATATAAAGCCTGAATGTGGTGACGTTGTGTAACAGCTGCTTTTTCTAATGTCAGCAGTATTGTGCAAATATTTCCTCACCACACAGAGGAAAAAAAACTCACACTGCATGTGCTGCTTCCTGGGAAAAATGTCAACACTGAGTCTAGCGTTACTTGTAAACATGAAGTAACACACACACACACACACACACACACACACACACACTCAAACATATGCATGTGCGGCTGTTGGTGGTTTTCTGAAGAGAACCATGTGGACTGATCTGTGTGGGAGGTCTCCTCCTGAGTGATCAAACTAACCAACACACACACAGACAGATTTTCAGTGTTTCGTGTCTCCTTTTCTCTCTTTATTTTTATTAAACTTTTTTTAATTCGTTCCTTTTCATTGTTCCAAATGATCAGTTTGACAGCAAAGTCTATTTTGTATCTGTGACTTACTACTTTTATCATTTTTAACACATTTATTTAGTCTATTTTGTTTCTTGTTGATCTGTAACTTCTATTTCTTTGCTCCTTTTTTTATGGCTTAATAATTTACTCCGATGTGAAGGATATTTCACAGCATTTTAAAGTTCAAAACCTAAAGCCTGTTTGCTTGATTTATTGATTGAAACAACAGATGACTCAGCAGCAAACAATATCAGCGAAGTGTTTCAGAGGTCACAGTGGGTTAAGAGATGTGTGTGTGTGTGTGTGTGTGTGTGTGTGTGTCAGTGAGTCATGACCACCTAATGCTTGTGCAATAATCAAGTCTGGTCAAGTTTATTTGTACTGCTTAATATCGCTTTTAACAGGCTTTACAGGCCCACAACAGGAAGAGCTGCCAACCCATCTCAACCGTCTCTACAAAGACGAGGAAAATCCTCTAAAAAGCCCGAAGCAAGGAAAGTATCATCTTAAATTCAAAGGGAGATTCCAGATGTGTGTACAACAGGAGGTGTGGGTGTGAAAAAAGGTGATTACAAAATAAAAGGAAGATGTGACAGTTAGCAGATCTTCTCACCAATGCAGCTACTATATGTATGTATGTGTTGTGGTGTGTGAGCTTGTGTGTGTGTGCAGTCTGACTGGGATGCTCCTTTGTGACTAAGTGGTGTGTTTTTAAGTGTGATCCCTCATTTAAGACTTTTTCTTTTCAGAATTGACGTTTTTGTTTTTGCAGTAGGAATGAGTAAGACTGACGAAACCTAAAACAACTGAGGACTTTCCAGAATTTAACTAGCGTTCAACACAAAGACACACACATGTAACCATAATGTGACACACATGCAGATCGAACGGCGGCATGTTGGCAGTAAAAAAACTAACAGAGAGTCACTGTGAGTGAACTTTGAGTCACATCCACTCATGATTTTTGTCTGTGTAACCAGCTACATTTTTTCTGTCTGTTAGCCAACCTGAACCATATCAATTTACTAATCTGTATATTTGTAACATAATTCCCCTATGGTCTTGTTTGTCTCTCTTCCTGTGTGCCTGCATGTTTGTATGGCTGCAGTAAGTGTGTTTCAATTCAGCATGTCTGCATTTCTACACCAAACACATCCAAATCATAACAAGCTGACCAGGTTGACCCCGTTTCCAAACGTTGGAAAGAAATACAGCCTCCTTTTGCCCAAATTTGGAGAACAACGCCGGAGTATCCTTCCCACACTCTGATGTTACCTGGCCATTTTTTTTATTGGGGCGTTCAGGTGATCCTAGTCAACTTATATAGTTGTAAAATATCACATGTTCACGTCGTTTTTTAGAAAAAAAACCCCTCTGTAAACAATGGATAAACTGTCCTTTTTCTTGTCAGCCTTCTGGATATGTTGCCTTACAGATAAATGGGCGTCACATAGAGCCTCAACTTTTATTCTGGTGGAGTATTATCCAGTTGTCCTTCATGTATTGACTCCTATTGTAAACTCGAGTGTAATTTTACCTTAATCCTAGTTTACCCCTGCTATTTAAACTTTGGTGTCTGTTTGAGGAGGACTTACAGGTGACAAACATGGAAAAGTTTGACTTCATGAGCTGAGAAGGGCCGCATGAATACTACATTCGCTTTTGTGCTTTTGGTCTATGCGAGGCTGTAGGTGTAGTCTGACCTCCAGGTCCTCTGCAGGACACACCAACGTGGACTACGTCCCATGATAGATGTCTGTAAAGGGCCGGTTATACTAGAAAAGAAGCAGTTTGAACGACGCGTCGTACGACCACGTTGAGTGTACTTGATGCGAACGGCCACAGTAGAAGGTGGCCAATCAGCTGACCCATCACATGAAGTGGGAGTGAATGTCGGATTGTCAGTTGTGGAAAGTTACAGAAATGGTCGAACACAGACCCCCCTAATCTGATGTCAGAAAGGTCTCTGAGGAGGGGGTTTTCAAAGCTATTTGACCATCCGACAAGCACTTCTGACGGAGTATTCTGGCCCGTTTAAGGCCCACCATGGAGGGCAACACTATGGGAAACGCTACTTGAAGGCGACGGAAACACTATTTGAAGGGGAAACAGACTTCAACAAAAGACCAGCCTCGGTATTTGTCTTATGTGTCACTGGCGCTCAGTAGTATCGCACCACATGGGGCTAGAAAAACATGAAAATCTGATGTCTGAACTGAGGACTTGTATCCTGCCATCTCATGACGTGGTCAGTGACACGTGGTAGCAGCCGCCTACGGTTGCAGCTGGCTGGGACTGAAGACAGCTCTGTTTCATTTATCACTATTTTGTAATTATAAAGTAGCTTCCCTTCCTGCATTAATGCTGTCACTGCCCTGCTCCTTTAACACAGCGCCTGCCTTTAGTCAAAAACTGTCAAAACACAGCATACAGGCAGGTAACCAGTGCCTCTTCCCCCTGCCCTTTAACAAACAAGCATTAAGGAGTAATTAACCTCTTCAATCTGCACAATTCAATCAGTACAAACAGAACTTTATTTCAAATTCTAGCCGTGATCCCAAAGTTTCCAAAGACGCCAAATATGCCGAGTTTTGGGGCTTCAGGAGCTGGACTAAGCTAATAAAGAATGTATATGAATCCAGCAGTCACCTGAAGGGTCATACTTATTGTTGGGTGTGTGTTTTATTTGTTTTATTTAGTTTTTTGTGTGTGTACGTTTTCTTCTCTGCCTCTTTCTGAGAGTTTGGGATGAATGGGGGGGTTAGAGGAAAGTGTTTTACTTGTTTTAACACACAAAAAAAAAGGGGGGAAACAATTTTGGAACACAGATTTGCACTCTGTATTTGTCATTTGCATAATACTGGTTTCCAATAAAAAAAAACATAATATATAGAATCTAACAGTGTGGAATAAGATGATTTTTTTCAACCTTTAAGCTACTTAAAGGGAAAATGAAAGGAAACGGGGGCTAGGGGTTAAGGGGCTAAGGAAAATTAGCAAATTGCACTATTCGTATTAGACAAACACCACCACCCCTTGATTGATTAGTGTTTGGGAAAAACAGCAACGATACACAAACAAGGACAATCAGAGAAATGGAGATAAGAAAAACTTCAAAACCATCACAGGTACAGCTTGTAAAGCAGTGGACGCTCAATGGTGCGAGTGTAAAGATGTTCAGCAAACGTATACTTGATGCACGAGGCTTGACAGAGTTACATTATGACCAGCACTTTAATTCGTGAGAAATAAGTAAATCCACTTTGACGAGGATTATACCAGAGATTTGGCCGTTACTGCTGGAGGTATAATTACTGAGATTCAAGGAGCGGGACCACACCTGAACTCCACCTCTATGTTGTTTACTTTTATAAGCCTAATTCTACACACCTGTGTGTTCTCTTTCAGCTTTATCCTTCCTTCCATCCCGCTTTGTTTTCTGTCTCTATCATTAGGTTCCCATGAAGGGGAGGACGGGAGGAGTCCTCTACACCCGGCAGGTGAGGCTGATCCTCCACCAACGCCCCAAACCACAGACACCACGTTCAGGTAACATCCCACTTAATACACCAATGGATCTCATAAACGTAGTTTAAATGTAGCATTTCCTGGCCATTTTTACATCCATTATAATTTACTGTCTGTGTGCAGTGGGGGTGTGTTGTGCTGATCCCTGCATCTTCTTCTCTAGGTTTACAGTAGCCAATAAGTTGTTTTTATTTCATGATACATTTTATGTAATTATAGATTATAGATATTTCCCATTATAGTCATTAGTGCTGAAACGATAGGTCGACTTATAGCCCAGCCGTGGGTCAGTCAGTCAATACAAACTCCTGCTATGCAGCCGAACATTGTTCAAACACACAAAACTTTATCTCAAATTGTAGTGGAGATTCCAATATTTCCGAAGATGCCAAACATGTCAGGCTGAATTTTGGGGAAATGTGTATAAAATGATGCACAAGACGTCTAGAATATTTCTATTTGATGGGATGGTGCAGCCATAAAAACATGGAGTCACCGGTGTTGAAGATTTCACTCAGTGTAAACATCATACAATATAGCTTCGAGCTGGAACAAGCTGATGCAGAATGTTTATGATCAGAAAACTAATTGGCAACTATTTTGATTATTGATAATCGTTTTAAGTGATTCTTCAAGCAAAGATACAAAAACATTCTCCTGCTTTTCTTTGTCTTAAGTGACTGTAAACTGAATTTATTTGGGTTTTGTATTGTTGGTTGGATAAAATTAGCAATCGGATGACATCACCAATCGATGAATCAATAAAAACCATTAGTTGTAACCCTATATATGATACTGTCAGACAGTGTGGAATAAGATGATTTTAACAACCTTATAGCTACTAATTGAGAAACAAAAGGGTAAAACTGTATATTAAAGGCATTGATCGATTAGTCAATTAACAAAAAAAAAAAGAAGAATCGTCAACTATTCTGACAATCTATTCGTCTTTATCATTAATTGATTCACTGGTTTCAGCTTGTCAGATGTGAAGATTCACTGCTTTTCTTCATTTTCTATAAGAGGAAATGGAACATTTTGTGGTTTTGGACTGTTTTTCAGACACTCAACCAAACAAGCAAGACGTCAACTTCACTATTTTCAGATCCTTTAAAGTCCCTTAAAAGTATCAACTGGTCTAGAAAATAATCGACAGATGGAAATAATCATCAGATCATTGATTGATGCTGTTTTATTTGAATGTAAATTGAATATTTTTGGACTGTCGGTCGGACAACACAAGTAATTAGAAGACATCACTTTGGACATATTTCACTATTTTCTGACATTTTACAGACTAAATGATTATTGGATTAATTGGAAAATCAATAGAGAGATTAATCGACAATAACTGTTACTTGCAACCTTAATAGTAATATTGTGTCTTGTGTTGTTTCATAAGATCGAGGGTTCTCAGGCAGATGAATAACGACAGGGTGGGTCAGAGGGTTTACAGGCATGTAGTATCATGTTAACGTCTTTATGTGCTGCTTCAAATGTACATACTACTTTATATCTTTTAATGTGGGCTGGCACAAATGCTGCATTTCTAATCATGTGATGTCTTGCACTTTTTGCCTCTCCTATGTCCTCCCATTGTGTGTATGGGAGGAGGGATCCTGTTCATGATGAGGCCTGAGACAGCACCGCCACTGTATGCTGGTATTCAGGGGAGGGTATTGTACACTGCTGCCTTGTCTGTGTAGGAGTGCAGGCTCTTATCATCCTTGTCTGGGCTGTGTGGCACTCAGGGCGGATGTGCTCATCCCTCAGGAATAGTCTGGTATTGTTAGCTGGTGAAGGAGGCCCAGCCATGACAGCAAACAAAGGGACACACACACACACACACACACACACACACACACACACACACACACTTCAGGATAAAAATATGTACTATGTCAACAAACCTCTCTGTGAGCCTGAGTGAGTATGTGTGTGTGTGTGTGTGTGTGTGTGAACCTCAACTGTGGGATGAAAGCGTACTACTACTGATTAATCTGCTGATTATTTTCTTGACAAATGCCCATCACAGTTTCCCAGAGCCTAAGTTGACATCTGCGTGTTTGCTTGACTGTCTGAAACTCAAAAATATTCAGGTTCCCATCACAAAAGATAAAGAAAAGCATCCAATCTTCACATCTGAGAAGCTGGAGCAAGTGATTTTTTGGCAATGCTTACTTGAAAAAAAGACGATGAATCAATTGTCATATTTGTTACTAATTACCTTTCTAATTGATAATCGTTTCATCTCCAGTCAATATATCTCCAAAGACTAACTGATTCATTGACTGATCTTTCAGCTCTGGTCAATATGTCTCCTTAATGTCACTTTCTCACACATCCTCGAGTTTACTTATTTAACACGGTTTGACAGGTTTAATATGTTCATATGAGATCTCAACAAACAAAATATCAATTTAAAATAAAAACACAAACAGGAGTTGACAACAACACAGATTTTAAATCTGGTGGTTTAAACTTTGGACTCTGGGCTGTAAAGTTTGCCTGAAGGGCCCAAGCTATTTATTTCACATGAAACCTTGTTCTTACCTTCAGTATGTTCTCATATATAGTGTCGCGGAAATCCAGAAGTGCTTTTTTATCAAACTCTTGCCCGTTAATGATGCGCATCTGTTTGAGGAATGTGGACTTTCCGCTCTCTCCGGCCCCGAGCAGGAGGATCTTCACCAGCCGGCGGACGGCTCTCCTCTCCCGGGCGATCATCGCGTCTATCTCCCGGCTCCTGCGCCGCGCCTCCCGCTCCTGCGCCGCGTCCCTCTCCCGGCTCCTCTCCTTGCTGCTGCCCGCGTCCCGGCTGGCCTCGGCCGGGAGCAGGCAGCGGCTCAGGGTGCGGACCACTCCCGACATGGCGAGTCGTGGGAAAAGTTCACCGAAACTTCAGGGGGAAAATGTTCATTATAAGACGGGAGTGACCTCTGGGGTGGAAACGACCCAGTCCGGTTACATCCAGTTGATAAATAATACGTTTTCAGCGGATAATTAAATAAAGTCTACATTTAGATTTAATGGGTGAAGCCGTTATCTAGTCTCCAACCGGCAGACAACCCGTGTCCATCTTGGTTAGACCGCGCCATCAACAAAAAACAGTTTGGATAGAAAGGAAACAAAGCCGGGAAATGTTCAAAAAGTTCAAAAAGTTTAAATGTTTGAGTCCGTCCTGACGAGAGAAAAAGATCTGAAGTTGATCAGAAGTCCGTCTGTCCATCCAAAGCAAAACAACAGTGCGGGCAATGCAAACACACACATACACCGGGACAGCCAAACCCTCCGTACTCAGCCAGCGGGTTTGTGAACTTGGGCAGCGGAGTGAGAGCAGCTACTCCGGGCGGCGGTGGGACGGTCAGATGAGGAGGAGGGCGCCGGTGCTCTACAGGGGATCACCGGCAGGAGACGCCAGCGCACACAACAAACAGGGAGCGTATCGAAAGCCAAAAGGTTCACATTTCGTCTCTGAATTTTCCCGGAGTTGGAAGCGTTGTAAACACACCAGAGGCTGCTTATCTCCCTGGACTTCACTCTGAAAATGTCCAAATAAAACATCAATACAATCATGAAAGCAAGGTCCAAATGAAAAACAGCTGCTGATCCTAATTCAACTAACCAAATCAATAACACACAACCATCAATAATATCAATAAATGGTTCAAATTACCACATATAATAAAAATAAGATAAAGATAAAAACTGCGCCAAACAAGCACTTACAAATGACAGGTAATACTCACAACAACACAGCTACATTTAAGTACACAGCCAACCATAAAATACACAAGGACATGATATTTTTTATAGTGTCTCTAACAGTAAAGGTCAAAGGTCAAGACTGGGGTTTAGATTTCATATCAGCCAAAGTGATACACATAATCGTTATATTTCTGAGCCTTGAACCTCTTCAGCTCAGATTCATCTTGAAATCCTCAGAGAGGATCTTTTTGGTCGAATTAGAGCGATCGAATGTTTCATTAGCTTTTACTTGGAGGCTACTTTGGTAGCTGTAAATAGTTTTTCTGTCTATTTATTACTTTGTTCATCTGTCCATTAAATCTCAGTTATATATCTGACGGGGAAAAAATGCACTTAATAGATATGGATTCAATTTGGGGAATAAGGAATCTTCCACAGTCCACATAGACTTTTATCCATTTTATCTCTGATGCATTTAAAGCACATCTTATTTGTGCACAATTTGAACCATTAAAAGCATTTACTTTCACAACGAAATGACTTCTCAGCTTTTCCTTTTCCAGTATATTTTTGGCCTTTTGGGAACCTCTGTCGTCACTGTTCATAAACCGACTTTGCCAAGAGCCTCAGAAACTGACCAGCGTTCCTGAGCTGGAATACTCACCCTGCCCCAAGTTTTCTGTAACTCATGATAATATGATTAAACACAAATTTGTTTAAGAAAATGCACCATGTAAGCATAACTTCAACTGAAATACTGAAGGTATCAATACCAGATTGTGACACAGAGCCCCTCTAGATCATGTAATAAATGCAGAAGCAGATCATTTATCTTTTTCAGTTTTTATTGCGTTACCAAACAAATTTGCAATTAATCAAAGTACCACAAAGTAATTCCCACACAGACAACCTTGGGCCTTCAGTGGAAGTGGACCACCTTTCCCGGCTCGTGGTACTCCAGCCTTTCCCAAGCTGCTCCACTAGAGCTACTCACTGGCCATGTTAGGATGACCGGCTGGATTATCAGTGCAGGAGGTTTGAGTCAGAGGTGAGCTGCAGACCAACCAGGTGTTTATTTCACCAACCATGAACACACACACAGTAGATGATAGACATGGTCCTCAGTGCAACTACTGTGGCCCGAGGGCAGCACGTGGTCCTGACAGCAGCAGCAGCACTTGATGGAAACTGGCATCCTTGGCTTATATCGCCTGCCGCTGGCTCTGACCTCGGCCTCTACAACAGTATAGGGACGTCTGGCTCTAACCTCACACACACTATTATATACATTCACACTTCAAATATCAAGTATTATCTTAAGTTTCTTTAGACGTCACATAGAAAAATAGGAAATCTGAACTTCAGATTAAAGTATGTACACTAAAGTTGGTATCACCTGGAACCTTTAAATTGGGGGTTGGACACCATGGGGACTCTTTTAGCCTGAACACCTTGGTGAGGAGACATGACAGCAGAGGTAAGTGATTTGAACAAAGACAGTGCACTATTATCTTAATTACTGCACAACATTTAAACATTCAATCATCCAATTCAACAAATACACAAATATGCAACAATCTCAATAAAATACATTCAACCACAAACATTTTGTACAATTATTTCCTTTACCAGGTTAAATTATACAAACTGATATAGTGCAAACCTATGTAACGTGCTTCAAGCCAATCTATACAATACAACAAAAAAGAGTACAAGTAATCAAGAGCACCTTCATTACAGGCCATCACTGGGGTTGAACTGGGGCAGTTTTCATGTGTGAATGTGATCAAGGCATTGCACGACTCTCAGTGAAACTTACTCAGTTAAATAAAGGTAAAAAACAAGAAGAGTAGTTACAAGGTCGGCTTAAACTGAAAGTCTGCGTTTCTCTCCAAGCTGGCTCAACCAGTTTCTCTTCTCTTCTGTCAAACAGCCAGACAAGCCAAAGCATCCACGCCTGTACAAACCAGTCCATGTCTCTGGGGAAACTTGAGCTTCTCACTCAGCCAAAGCAACAGGACAAGCCTCTGCTTGACAGCCTCCCTGCCAGAGAAACTAATCAGCCACAGGATCCAGACTGTTTCAGGGCCATTTTCTCTACAAGAATAATCTGCCTCACGAACGCCAGTTGGGTCCGCAGACCTCGAGTACTCCAGCAGACTCCTTTCTGCCCACCAACTGTCTCCTGTTACCAAGATGGAGACTGTGAGCCAAAGGAAGTGGACCCAGCAGAACCCAGCCAGCTGGATGAATCTGCAGACATGGAGGTGGGACGTTGTCGTGAGGAGGAGTGAGGTCCACCAGAGAAAATCCATTTGGATGCATTTTAATTGGCATGGCCTCATCTAAACATTACTTAGACACCAGCCCATAAGACACGTTTTCCTCTATGAAACATCTCAGTGGAGTCATTTAACATTAAATGCTTTATTTCTTTTCTTCTTCAGCTGTTGCTAAAGCCAGGAAAGCAGATGTCATCAAAGTTAGAGTGAACACAATCCCTGAATATCAATTATTCAACCATTAAAAAATAGTACAGATGGGGTTTTGGTGTAATATTGCACTGAATATGTATCTATATAATTATATAACAGTCACAACAGTAAAAGGGTGATGAATTGAAGGTTATGAAACCAGCAAATGTACGATTAATGATGACAAAGTATAACGTTTTTTCATACTGTGCCCAAACTAAGTGTATGTTAATAGATTTAGGTACTATCTTATCAAGTCTGCTGTAATTAAAGATTATTTAAAGACTTCAATTGGAGGATAAATTTCTGCAAAAGCTGTTTCTGATAACAGATTTTGCTTTGAGGCAAATACAAATTCAATGCGTAAAACATGTTTTCTTCTTCATAAACTGAACACTTTTGTCAAACAAAAGGGAAATGATGCCCCCATTTCAGCTTACGTCCTTTATAACCCTAATTGGACATTACATTAGTTTGTGGAATTTAATAAAAAAAGCCAGTGAAGTAAATCTATAAACTCCCCAAACACGGGTGCAGATTTGCAGATTTACACCTACAAGAATACAGTTGTTTTACTGTGTTCACAGTAGACACGTTGGCTTGTCATAGAAGGAAAAGCACAGGTGCTAACATATACAATCGCTCTGTTATATTCAAGTGTCCCAGTAAGCCATGACAGTGTGACAGTGAGGCAGCATGTGCAATACCAGGACCCCGAAACTGAAGCAGCTAAATGGAATTCAGCCGTCGTTAATTTTATTATTCACACCTGTGCTTTTCTTCCTGCGGCACGTCAAAGTGTCTCCAGTGAAAAAAAGGCCTATTATGTGTGTAAAGCAAATTTCTGTGACGCACCAACTTCTGAGAAAATAAAGTTTAAGTTAAATTTACAACTCCTTTCAGTGTTAAATCAAATGATTTCAGTTGTATTTTGTGAAGACAAACTTGAGTGCTTTCTAAAAGGCACAGGGAGGAAAATATTTGGAATATATATTTGGATAGCAAAAAAAGGCCCATGCATTTGTGCTTCTACTGGTAAAGTATGAGGAAAACTTAAAAACATAGTAAACCTAAAACCTGAATCACAAAATAATTAAACTGAATGTGAACCTAAATTGTAAGTGGGACCAAATGAGCCCAGGCTCAAATAACTCTACACACAAAAGCATAATTGTGTCAGAAAAAGGCAATTTTTGATTTGGCAAGAATGTCAAATAAAGTTTTTAATGTTTTGGCTGTCCTTCCAGGTCTTCAAGATAGTTGATAGTTGCTCTTGGCAGCACCTGGAAGTTGTTCAACATGTCTCTGATCCACAATCTTCACTCCAAACTCTTAACTTATTACACTTAATATTTACTTAATATCATAAGGTGATGTACTGTTTTATTAGTATTTGTCTGTCCTGGAGGAAGGATCCCTCCTCTGTTTCTCTTCCTGTGCTTTCTTTCCAAATCGAGGGTCCCTTCGAGACAGATGTATAATTCTGGGCTAAATAAATAAAATTGATCTGATTTGGCTTTGTACCTTTGAAATCAGAGATCAACAGTCTAAAAAAAAAACAAAAAAAAAACAAGCAACAGTTTTTTTTTTAATGTCAAATAAAAAATGATGCTCTGTTGCAGTTCTAACTTTCCCTGGACAGAGGGCGCTGTTAGATCAGATTTGAAAATATAAAGACAAGCTGCTGCCTCTTCTAAAAAACAAAATCTCTTTTTAACCCTCAATTAAAACAGAAACGGAAGTGAGAGATGTTGAATGAAATGCACGGTCAGCAAGCAAGGCACCAGCAAAGAACCAAGAAGAGGCTGTGTAGGTCACGTTCAGAACATCATGTTCTTTATTGACTCAATCACGGAGTTTAGTGTTGTGGAAGACATGACAGCACACACACACACACACACACACACTCATACACTCATGAGAACAAGTTATTCTATTAAAATGACTCCCTAATTGAAAGATCCAACAGCAGCTGCAGTCTATTGAACCAGTGTGCAGCGTGTGTCTGCACATAATATTTGCGTGTCTGAGGAAGAGAGAGAGAGAGATGTAAGAGCAAGATTAAAATTCATCTAGATAGCAACACACTCTTCTCATGTAATTAGCCTAAAAGCCTTTTCATCAGGCTTGGAACACACACACACACACACACACACACACACACACACACTAATGGACACCACCAGAGTCTGCTTATACCCCACTAATATTATACATTCACCTCTTAA
The DNA here is from genome assembly GCA_008360985.2 of Macquaria ambigua. Lineage (NCBI taxonomy): Eukaryota > Metazoa > Chordata > Actinopteri > Centrarchiformes > Percichthyidae > Macquaria > Macquaria ambigua. The sequence continues at coordinate 191,050 of VMKM01000670.1, read as the reverse complement.
CACTACTGGAAAAGGCATCTGTGTAATGGCACCATTGCCTTGGTGTGTGTTTTTGTGTTTGTATGAGTTATTTATATGCTAATGAATCTGGAAGGGCATGTTGAGTGTGTGTGTGTGTGTGTGTGCGTGTGTGTGTGTGTTGGAGAGGAAGGCAGGAGTCACTACAGCCGGAGAACAGATGGTGGAGGAGAACCTTGAAGACGTACGTATGTTGCCTTTCTGTTTAAAGTCATAACAAGCTGCAGCCCCCCCCACCCCATCCTCTTCCCTGTTATTCCCACTTTACTCTGATGAATTATTGTTTTTCAGGCACACTGTCTGAATGCCTGTCTGACTTGAGGTTCTTTGGCACCAAACACACCTTTTTGTACCTGACTGAAATGACAAATGCAGCTGTTAGCAATGATTGACGGGCCCACACTCCAGTCAGCGCAACATGCCTCTCTGCTTCCCTCTCTAATGGCAGAGCTGCTCTCGCTGCTCGATGTCAGAAAGATGAGACCCAGCGGGCTGAGTGGCAGTCAGTGCAGAGGATTTGCAACTTGCGTTTGTGTTTGATTTTGACTATTCTGATTTATTGCAAAGTGGATCTTATTTTCAGAGTTTTGGCAACCATAACACTCTACACACCAGGTTAAAGCAGCTATCACCAATGTTTATGTTTACCTGACATGGACCTCTAGTGGCCATGGGAATTATGACTCATGTCGGTCAGGAACAAAGGCAGAAGTAGCGTGACGTTGTTATAGTGCCACAAAATCTTAAGTGTAGAACTTCAACATGCAGTTTGTTTTCCATTTCCAATCAATCAGTCAATGTTGACATACAACTTATTTGTCTTTTCATTTGGAAGACTTGTTGGTCTGATCCGTTTCTTGTCCAGTCCCACTTTGCTGTAGCGATGTTTCCATGTTCCTCAGCAATTACTTCGGTGAGTTTTATCATATCTGAAAAAAAAAAGTGGGCAAAACTTCCCAAAAAATCATGTCTAACAGAGGAGAGGTTTGATTTAGTGCTGAAATGATTTCTCCATTAATTGGTTAGTCAGTCAACAGAAAATTTATAATTTTCGACAATCTTTTCAATGTTTAAGTTATTCATCAAGCACAAAAATACCAAACATTCATTAGTTCCAGCTTCTCAAAGGATTTGCTGCATTCCTCTGTTTAATTTCACTGTAAACTAAATATATTTGGGTTTTGGGCTGTTGGCTGGACAAATCAACCAATATGAAGATGTCACCTTGGGCTCTATGCCACTGTGAGGGGCATTTTTTTTTAACTGATTAAATGATTAACCTTCTTAGACCTACATAGAAAAAGAAACCTGGACATAGTTTTATATTTTTGCCAATGTGCCACTGTGATATGCAAATTTCCACTCAAGTGAGCCAGCAATCTTCTTTTCAAGTATCACGCGATCGCACGCACCTTAAATTGGCCCTAATTGTCGTAAATGCACCATTCACCAGTTGCCTCGGAAAGCTGAGGATCTCACGGTTCAGATACAATTTAAAGCTCGTCTTTATCATAAACGGATCCAAAGTTATTTAATGTTTTATATAACATATCTAGCGTAGCATCGATGCTACAGGTTTTGATAAATCTGCAAAGTAATGGACTGATCAATTATGAAAATAATCATCAGCTGCAAGTGTAGTTTGACTCATATATGGTTTTATTTCAGGCAGCGACTTCAAAGTCGGCCTCATTCATGCCTGTTGTTGATCACTGCACCAATATGTTTGTTGATATCATGACTAATGATCCAAACATCCAAACTAAACCTTAAATAGTTTTCTAGGTGTGGGTCCGTTGATTTGCTCACAGTGGAGCCAAGGCTCTGGCTGGCTCCTCGCATTAATACATGTGAACACTGTATTTCAATACCTCGCCACCCACCAGCTTTTTCCTGTCTGCAGGCCAGCGTTTTCCATTTTACACTTGAGGCATTTAGCTGGCACTCTTATTCCGAGTGAATTAGCCTGGATGGAACAGCAGAGTGAGCCCAGATCCTGTATGACTGAAATAATAAGCAACAAAAAACCAAATCAGGAATGTAAGGTCAGAGCCTTGTACCGTTACCATGCAGTTTTCTTTGTGGCTCTACGGCAGTCATGTAAAGGATAAAGTGCTCCAAAAAGAAACACGAAGGATTTGTCAAAGAAACTGAAATGAAAAGGAGAGCAAAGAACATGTGATTCAGCGGCGAGATGGCGATGTCAAGTGCTTCTTAGGAAAGGAGTTTTTATGGAAATGGTGAGTCACTTTGCAGATCTGATTGGTGAGAGAAGACAGTTCTTTCACCATTAGGGAGTCAGTAAAAGAAAAGACTGGGTGGAGTGGATTGATTAACAGGCTGGAACTCGAAAAAAGGAGCTTAGTAAAGCAGAAAAGCCTAATTTTCCCCACTGCCTACGACGGCGCACAGCGGAGAGAGATAGGGGACAAAAAGAGTGAAAGCAAAGAATAGAATAGAGCTAGATTTAAACCCATTGTACACTCACACAGGTGTTTCCACTTAATTTGACTGATTAGACCTCTTTTCAGGACTCTGGTAGACATATACAGACTGTGCTTGTTTGAAATCTCCATCACTCTCTTGTTAGTTATGTTGCACCTGTTGGGGCGCGACAGTGTCCACCTTTATCATTCCTAAGGCCTAATTATGCTCCAAATAAACTGGGTCATACAACAACGTGTTGCCCCGTGTCTGAAGGCAAAAAGAGTTAATACCTGTTCCGAATGGCCACGCTCGAAGGTGGAGTGAAATGCACTCCTCCTGGTGGAACCTCACCGCCTCATCGATATCTCTCCAAAAATTCTGTTTAAAAAATTCAAAATTCAAAATTTGTTAGATGCAGAATCCCCCCCCCATGTGTTTATGTGTTTAAATTTCAGAGCCCAGGTATAGACCTTTTGCCACAGCAGACATTTGGCATGTCATAGCAGGAAAAGCGCAGGTGAAATTGACAAAATAAATTACACATTAGATTGGGGCATTAGCCAATCAGGTGAGAGCTACAAACTAATAAGTAGGCTCATGGACAGCAGGTGTGAAGACTGACTATGGTGCTTTGTGTGCTTCCTCCATGTTGCTGAGACTGTTGTGGCTCTGGCTCAGAAGCTGGGAAGAGATAATTGACTGTCATTTTAGTACTGGGCATTTTAGTCTTATTTGGTTTTTAGTGTCGTTCATTTTAGGGTTGATATTAGAACTGAAACCCTAAACAATTTCTGTCTCCCTCTGTTTCTAGTGCTGCGGCTGGTGGTGGTCTCCAGTCACGGGTGTGGTCGGTGTGCTGGGAGTTCACTCACTTTTGATGGTGATATTTGTTTGTGGTGGCACAGTTTGTTAGTGCTCTGGCAGTGGGTGGCCGGCTTTCTGGCTGTCGTACAACTGTCCGTCCTCTCCTTTTCTTTTCGAGTCTTAGTAAATGTGTTTAATGAATAGCCAGTTATGGCAGATAACCCACTCTGACTGTTGTGGCCTTTTTTATTGAAGCCCCTGTGTCTCGATTCTCACCTATTCATTTCAGGTATTTACCACCCTTAGGATTTACACTAGTTCCAGGGTCTTGGTATTGTGCATAGTGGTTCACTGGCTTGGCTGACTGGGATGCCATTGTTGACAAAATTTGTTTCCTGATATGACAAGTAAAAATATCTATTATACATAATATACTGAGGGACTTCTAACCCCTGGGTTATTTTATTATTATCCCTTTGGGTATTTTCTTTATTTGCCATGCTTGTAGTTAATTGAGATGTAATGCAGTGTTTTTAAATGGGTGTAACTGTTTACAATGAGTGTTTTGTAATTTACTGACGACTGTGAATGCAGCTTAAATAGTACAAAATGCTGTTTAGTCTAAATTCTACTTTTGATTGGTCAGTCAGTGGATACTGTGGATTGCAGTCGCCACTATCGGAGACGTTTAGTGTGTGTGTGTGTGTGTGTGTGTGCGCACACAGCCCCGCTAACGCTAATCTAGCGCGTGTGGGACGTTGGAGTGCTGTGCTAGCAGTGATGCTAACGCTTAGCTAGCACCCTTGCGGATTGTTCAACGGACTTCATCAGCTGCCAAGGAGCTGCTTGGGAAGGATCCGGGGTTGTCAGCCGTAAAAGAGTGTTAACAATCGGACTGTTGGTGGGTGAGTTGCCCAGCTCTGTTGGCTGGTCACAAGGAGTGACCTTCATAATTGTGGCCCAATATAATGTTAAAGTGCAGGCTCACAGGTTTTAAAGTGCACTAGAATCTTGCTAAATTCGTTGTATTGGTTCAGATAAGTGTATGTGTTTAAAGTGCATTTAATGCAGGGTTACAGTATATTTACCAGAGTTTGAGATATTTAGCCATTGGAGATATTTGAGTATTTAAGGTATGAGAAATTTTAATTGTTTAAATATTTGAGACATATTGAGTGTTACTGACATTTAAAGGTGGTAATTGAAAATGTTGACGAGAGGAAGAGGAAATTAACTTTAGTTAAATATTTTGTGGTTTAAGTACATTGTTTGTGGTTCATTTCTACTTGAGGTAAGTGAAGTTGATGCGGGTTTAAAGGTGAAACAAAAGTGAGGCCATGCACACACTCTTTACTTTTTCCTGTAAGTAAGGCAGTCATCAACTCAATAATACCCCAGAAGTACACAGGATAGGTAACGTTACTACTGTGTGGATAGTAAACAAACCTTCGGTGCTTGTATCATTGTTGATTCTTTGTCGTCAACATTTCACCCATCATGGTATTTTGAAGGAATTTTTTTCTGAGTGATAATCTTATGGATAGGTTTATTATGTCTCTGTGCTGCTTAAAGGTTTATTGAAGTTCAGCATACTCCACAGGAATCGCATGTAAATGCTACAGCCAGGAGGGTGTCACCTATTTAGACTGATTAGACCTCTGCCTGTGCTTGATTGACATCTCCCTTAATATCTCGTGAGTGTTTCTGCACCTGTTAGGATGGGACAACTTATACCTTTTTTATCAATAGTATACGAGTTGTGTCACAAATCACTCCCTCTTCGCTCATTCACTACTCCTTTATATAATAGACTCTCAGTACTTTACTCTAAAGGGGACAATAAATTGAGATTTTGGACACTGATGGATCATCTTCATTTTGCGTAAAAACACTTGCAGGTATAGAGTTGTACTATTGTGATTTTCGCAACTATAAATGCATCCCATTGTGGAATTATTGGCGGCTGCTCAAAATGAGGCGGAGGTAGTACCATCCTGATCATGTGCACGCACTGATGCAGCTCAATGATCAGCAGCCATCATTAATTTTATTATTTCCACCTGTGATTTCCCTGTTGTGACATGTCAAAATGTATGTGGGGAAAAAAGCAGTATGATATACAGTATGAAGAGGGCTTTGTGCTTCTGTCTACAGCCTTAAACTGTAACTTGTCACTAATTAATTCTGTGGCCAGACCAAATGTTAATTTTTAATCTAAATATGACAGACATTAAAATGATTGAGACAGATATGAGACTTATGAATTTGAATCATGCGTTTGTGGTTGAACACACTGTCCAGGATGTGTCAAATATGACTTTTTTATTTTTTCAATGAAATCACCAAAACGGATCAAATGCTGTGTTACGCTTGTATCCGAAATGAGCGGTACTCTGCAGAGAGAAATCCTTTGGAGAAAGATTTTTGCTAACACACTAAGAAGAAGAGCTGGACAGAGGACACAAGTGACTGTCCAAATTTAACTTTTTTTTTTTTTTTTGTAGTTTCCTAATTTTACTCTTGTATTTCACCAGAAAATGTTTTTTAAAAGGGTTGTTTAACCTGACCTAAACGCCAAAATCCTCTAGAATTTCTTATTGTCCTCTGACTGCTCGTGGGTGGGCTGAATTAATCACCCCAAGTCTCTCAAAATTTCTTGGCTAAAACAGAAAATTGAGAATCTTATCTTTGTGACCTTCAGGTCACTGCAGCAAGAGTTAACATGGAGTGAGGCAAGGCAGGGGAGGGGAACGTGGATCACGGAGGGGTGAACAACAGGTGAGCGAGAGGAGATAACTAGGTGGAAAGACAGAAGGTGAGATGGACAAATGAGTTTTATTTACACCAGAGAGAGAGAGAGAGAGAGAGAGAGAGAGAGAGAGAGAACAGATGGCTCCTCAGACACACACACACACACACACACAAAAACATTTTCTTCTGTCTTTCCATCAGTTAATAGTTGAGATCATGTTGAGCACAAAGCAAGGAGATCAGGATTTTAGCATAATGGATGTATTTGTGACACTGTGGGTGAGCCTGTCTGTTTGATTAGTTCTCGCACTACGCTTTTCTACCCTGAGATCATCACTGTGTCACTAAAACACTACTCGCCACACACACACACACACACACACACACACCCCTTTGTCTGTGGGTGTGTGTGTTTCTGTATGAGTGTGTTTTGGTAAGTGTGTTGACTCTGTGCCTCCGCTATCTGAAATGACATCTTCGTTGTCTTACCCTTCATTACTGTGTGTGCATGTGTGTATGTGCATGGATGTGTGTGTGTGTGTGTGTGTGTGTGTGTGTGTGTGTAATGAGGAAAACTACCATTTGGGAAAACCAATTACCACAGGTAAATAACATAACCCTTCGCTCTAAGATTTAGCCAAACAATGAATTAATAAAGAGGAAAAACCTCTTCTTACGCACGTGCGCACACACACATACTGGTTTTGGTATACTTTTGAGAACATTGCATTGACTCACACTGATTCATTACCCTTACCACAGTCTTCATTTTTACCATGTAAAATTAACCTCAAGCCTTAATGTCTATCTCTTAAATCTGCTGTTTTCTCTGAGGATCAGCAAAGAATGTGTGCCGTTAAGTCCTCACAAGTTTAGATAAACCCCAGCGCGTACACACATGCACACGTTTCCCCTTGGGACTGAGTGTAATTATGAGTTTGGCCTGGAATGGTTTGATAACTAATAAAACAGAGATTTCTGGGGAAAATAAGGACGAGAAAATTAAAGTGTTGGAGTGTACAAATCCTAATTAAAATAACGTAGTGTTTATGGTGTGCAGGGGACACAGAGAGAGAGGACGAAGGGAAGGGAACGGAGGGCAGGCGATGAAGTATTGGCATTAGAGCAGGGAGGGAGAGGGGAGGGACACAGTGGGTGAGGAGGGAGGGTTATCATATTTTCACAGGAATTTCCTCATTTAAAATCTTCATTAGGCGCTCCCTCACTTTATATTTGTTCTCAGCTCCTCCATCACGCCACAGCAGCCTCTGGTCCTCGGTTGTGTGGAGCGATACACTCCGCCTCAGTGTGTGTGTGTGTGTGTGTGCGCGACAGAGCGAGTAAAGCCTGCATGTCCAAGTATGTGTGCATGCTGGCTCCTGATTATCCTTTTGAGTTTATTAATTACAACTCTTTGTCATTCATCCAGGTTCTATCAGTCGCCACACAGAACACTCTTCCCTCTTCTCTGCCACCTTTTTTCTTTATTTCCATTACGTTTCTGTCTCCACTCCTCATCCTCTTCCTCCTCCTCCTCCTCCTCCTCCTCCTCCTCCTCCCTCTCACGAGAAGAGCAAACACCGGTTTTGCATCACAGAACAAGAGACATTTAATGCGTGAACAAATAATTTGCTCTTCTCCACAGTCTATCTGTTGCAGCTGTCACTCCAGGACGAGCTTGTTGATTTTGATCATCCTTTCTTCTCAGTAAATAGGCCTGTCTGAACTTAATCATTTAACACACATAGGCAGAGATACAGATCTTAATCTGACTAATCCTGGATTACAACTCGGATATCAGACGCTGTATGTGAGTTTGTGAGTGTGTCTGATATTTGTGTGTGTGTGTGTGTGTGTGTGTGGGGATCTTTTTGCAGTCTTTTTATTCTTTATTTATATCTGCATTAGCTTCGACAAAGTAGTTAGTGTTCTTGGGGCGGGGTCCACATCAAATAATCCAAATATACATAAACAGAAAATTGAATCAAACAGCATCAATGGAATAAGAAAAGGCAGAATAAACAGAAAAATGACAGCATTGGTCGTTTAGAATGACCTATATTTACATTTTGCAGATGAGCGACGTGTTGTGGTCATGCAAGAAACAGAGTTTTTCTTTTTGAAATGAAGGTAGAAATAGTGTGAGGTTATAGCACCTTAGAGTGGAGTTCAGGGTGGATGGTTTGTTATACATAGTTTCTTTGACACAGGAGACTGTCAGCGTCTTATTTCCTACCAACAGTCAATGTTGGTTTCTTTTAACCATGAACCATGATCTTTCCCTGACCTTAACCAAGAAGTTTTAATTGCCTAAACTTGAGGAAACGTTGACCATCGAGTTGGCAGATCCAAAAATGCTCATATGAGTAGTTTTTGTGACCTTTGGAGCCTATTTTGTCTTGAGGTATGAGGACTTGTTGGAGAGATTTTACAAGTGAAAGAACAAAATAAAAATTATACAATAAAAACTGAAAACAAACTTAAGGGTGTCTTTGGGGAGTTTTCTCGTAAACAAACAAGTTTACAGTAGATTAGAATGACTTTATTGTCCACTTCAGTCGTCATTTGTCTTTGGATTCTCCCAAGGTACAGCAAAGGTACATACAATGCACATAACACAGCACACCAGAATTATACAGTATACAATAGTGCAAATGGGAAGGTAGCAGATAACTTACATAAATAATACAAAATAAGACAAATCCAATAACACATAATAGCGAGTGTTTCCTGATGCAGTCATGCTGCCTGTATGGCATAAGGAATAAAAGATGTTCCGGCTGGTCCTTCTCAGTCGACGGGCAGACGGGAGCAGCTCAAAGACTGACTTTGTACATATTTTTCACATTTTATTGTCTATTTTATATTTATGCTTGTTGACTTGCGGTACTCGCAGTATCTTTCATTATATTTTCTACTGTTTATTATGCACCAATACACCAAGGCAAATTCCTTGTATGTGAAAACCTACTTGGCAATAAACTTGATTCTGATCTGAGTGTAGTGGGTGAGAGGTATCTGCAGTTATATTTTATATTTATATATTATATCTTTATATTTTATATATTTAGCCTTCCTGTGTACAGCCCTGTCAATTGACAATTTTGGAGAGCTTGTTTTTGCTCTTAACACTCAAGAACTCGTGAGTTCTCATTAAACGTTTAGGGTCTGATCAATGATTGTGCCCAAGTGCTTAAAGTGTTCTACTTTTCCTACAGGCTGGTTATTGAGTGTGACAGGGAGGATGTTACTGGTTCCACTTGGTCTTGTTTGTATTAGAAGTTCTTTTGTTTTGGCCACATTTATTTCCAGTTTACCTGCCTGACACCGGTCCTTACATTCAGTGTTACTCACCATTCTTCGAACCTCTAGTAGCACTATGGAGCAGTTTTTTTTTACATTTTGTTTATTTCGTGCACCGGCACAGGGACGCACATGCTCTGTGGATGATGCGATACACAGTCCTGCCAATGGTTTCACACTATTCCACTGATCAATAGGTGGCGGTAACAAGCCAAGAGATACTCAGCAGTGAGCTGGAGAAGGCAGGAAAGAAGATGAATATAAACAATGATGGATTTAGAATACTTTTAAAAGATTAGCTGTATAACATGAAACCAGCGGCAGGAGTGTGTGTCTGGTTGTATCATGCACGTGCACACAAGTGCACGTAGGCAAACAAAACGGGGACCCACTCATAAAAACGCTGCTCCATAGTGCTACTAATGGTCAGAAACTCCACAGGGAAGTGCTGTCAACTGCAAACCCAGGCAGGTCTGTGGGAAAGTTAAGTCATGCAGAAGAAAGTTTGAATTCCTGCAAATTGTCAGTAAGTTTATTGAAAACATTTCTGTAATGGACGTTCGTCAGTCATCAAACACACAAAATGATCAACATCTTTGTATTAAAGCCACAGGCTGCAGCAGCCAATTAAAAGTCAGTCAAATGAGTCAAATCACCTGAGATAATTACACCATCAATAATTGACCAAAACATGCCTGAAATAAGACAAACACTGGATCTCAAGATCTTAGGATGTTTGTTTCATTTTATGAATGTTTTTTATGAATTTATTGATTGTTCCGTTTTTGTTTGTGACTTTTTTGAACATCTTAAATTGCATGTTTGAGGCAGAAGAAGCTCTTCAGAGAACAGTTGTCATAAACTTGTTTGTGGATGTGGCACAGCCACAGTATCTGGCGTGTATTGTACCAGTGGCATAAACCAGTGTATACTAGTTCGTCATAAAGAGGTGTGGTGTGTTATTCCAAATGACATTTTGCATAAATAATAGAATTTATGCAGATTTTAATTTAGCCTCCACAGTTAGCCATGAAAGTCGTTCTCACACACATTAGCACAAAGAACAATGAAGAACTAATGTGGCTGACTGGTAGCAAGTCTGTGTGTGTGTGTGTGTGTGTGTGTTTAAATACTGTATGTAATGTGGCAGTATATTTGTATGGATGCAGTGTGACGGTGTTTGTTTTCATTAGCAGCTCTGACATTTTCATTTTTGAGAGAGCTGAACAAATCAGTTTTCTCTTCTGCAAACTCTTCGTCTCTGACAGCCTAATATTTCACTTTAATAACACTTTTAAGAGCATTCGTTGTGTGCGTTGTTGAGGTATTCAATGTGTGTGTGTGTGTGTGTGGAACTGTGTGCCACATATAAACCTCTTTCTTTATATATGACCTCTTTCCTCTGTCTGCCCCGCAAAGGCTTCAGCTTTCCTGCATGACTGAACACACACAATGCAGCTGTCCGAGTAACCCACGACAACCAAAACACACCCGTCACTGACCCACATGTCTGTTATTGGTGTCTGTCTCCAAACAGACTATACAAACACACACACACACACTCACATCCATGCATGAACACCGAAGACACAGAGATGCCAGTGATGAAAACTCCAAACATGTGAGAACTGAGAGAGACAGAGACAGAATTGAAAGAAGTGAAATAACTATGCAACAGGCACATTTCACCCTTAACTCCAAATCAGTGTGTTCTGGAATAAAGCCACACAAAACCGTTTTTCTGGAAATGCAAACAAAGGGCCTCTTTAAATTTTTCTTGAACCCAATTTGCCTCCTGATAATCACAATAGCGACCCAATTTCAGGCTGGTTTTAAATGATTATCTTCTCAGATAATCTTAACTCTCCAGACTCACACAGTCATGACCGCCCAGAATACCAATTGTAAAACATTGTAAAATATTTACAATTTGAAACCCTGTTCTGTGAGAGTAACACCAGGGGGGAGATGTACACACAAAAAACATGCATACGCCACTTCCCACACACAAACTGGTTTTTATAAAAGGAGAATGTGCGCACCTCACACATACTTAAGGCGTACATGCAGTTTTCTAGAGATAGCTGCAGGTCATATGATAAGGAAGAGATTAAATATAAGGTGAGAGGTTCAACCTTAGCGAAACATTGTTTTTAGGTCGTTTGCCAGTTTGCCAGAGTGATGAATTTCATCATTCTTTTTATTTACATTTGAGCCTTCGTCTCCCGGTGCTAAGGACCTTTTAATTTCATCCAGCGCTGTGAAGCACTTTGTAAAGTCTGTTTCAATATGAGCTCTATAAATTAATCATTGATCGTCCTCCTGACGTTTAATAATGATGATTGAGAGATTGCCGCGATGATGGTTTTCAGATACATGTGATGAATTAGTGAACACAGGGGCTATAAATAGCCACGGCCGTGCATAATGACAGCTGTTCTGGTGCTGTTGGAGGAGAACCTCGCCGATGCGACACAATCGGTGAAATTGCACTTCTTCTTTGCCGTTCTTTTCATTGACAGGTCTAATGAGTGGTGGAGCGGGCACAAGTATCGATATGCAAACGGATGTTTAAGGGTGTTTCTACAGCAATTTATGGCAAACTGTGGGAGTGGAAATGAGGCGTGTGCACCCAGTTCCACAATGATTTTGATTTATAAAAACAGAATCAGGTGTACGTGCGGCTTTATAAATCTGCCGTTTTATGCATCTGGCCCGTGTGAAAGACTGATAGTGTTTCCCAAAGAGACATGCACATCAGTGTGTGCTTTGCTGTCACTCGTTAACAAACATGAACACTAGAAAAGATGATATAATACCACTCAAGTCCCGTCGCCAAAAATGCCTTTTTTTTATTTTATTTGAAGTTCAGACTTCATTCTTGCCCTTGGAACCAGCAGTTGAGAAAACAATCTCACCAGGTGTTCTGGAGGTTTCATATAATATCATATAATCTTCATCAGCCAGACTTTAAAATGCATATTAGTAAATACAAGATTTTTTTTTTTTTTCCTGTTATGGCCAAATCGGTTTGTCATTAAAAAATAGGCCAACAAGAAGTACTTAAAAAATCTCAACTAAGATCTAAGACACAGTATACAACTGTTTTTTCAGTATCTTTTTTATATTCATTTGAAATTATGTAGCTATAGTTTTGTCAGGTCACCCTTAAACTCAAGTGGAATTGAATAAAGAATATATAAATAAAATAATTCGTAAAAGATCAGCAGCCACTGACTAGAGGCAAGAACTCACAAGTTATAAGATAATGGCTGAAATAATTGAATGTGTGATGTTCTGTTTCAGTAATGACGACTGGAGGACAAAAACAGGTTTTGACTGACATGATGTGTGGTGTCTCTCTTTTATGACATATATGATTTATAAAGTCTGCTAGTGTGTGATGGCCTGTTAATAGATCTGATACAGCTGATGTATTATTGTATCTACACACAGCAGTTTACCCCGCTACTTTCTTTATACTGATTCTTCCTTATTGTTGTGTTTCTGAAAAATCAATTATTAGTAGTCCTTATTATGACCGCTGCTCATATTACTTTATTTCCTTTGTACTGTTGTACTGTATATAAATGGATCATAAACACTGCGTTGCTCCTTAATCACCTCTACATGTTTGAGTTATATACAGTGCATACTGGATATATTTACACCTGTATTTTTATGCAGGCACTATAATTATAATTTCAAGTTACATGGTGCACGTTAATGGCAGGTAAAATACTTGAATGTGGAAAAAGATTGCTATTCAGTTGTTATGAGGAGAGTCAGACAAACAAACAAACAAATAAAAGGAAAGTGATATTATGTCAAGAGGAGGACCCCTGCTGCTGGTATGATAAGTTTGCTGAAGGGAGTTGTGAAAGACTGGAAGCTATAAAATCATGACTTTGTTTGTAAAAGGAAGAAAATGTCTTTTATCTTTCTCAGACTGTAAAAGTGACTTTACTATACAAACTGTATCTGCTTCCACCTGTGTTACCTTAGCAAGTTGAGTCAGTTACCTGTGTGCCACCTGAACATCCCAAAACCTTGATATGTTCATGTGTGTGTCTGGACCGTAGACTGTATATAAAGATGGACGACGCGTGCCCACTTCCTCCCACTGTGCAAAAATTAAGCCAAAATATCGCAGATATGGACGCTGCCATCTTGCGCTGCTGTCAATCATGATGTCACACCACCTTTTTATAGCATCAAATAACTAATTAAAACCAAAGTTGGAAAAATGAACACTTGAACAAACATCAGTGTGGGAACAATTTATTTGACGTTTATGTATAGGTTTATGACCCATACTGCAGCCAGCCACCAGGGGGCGATCGAGATGTTTTGGCTTCACTTTTGGGGAGCTGTTATGTCGTCCATCTTTATATACAGTCTATGGTCTGAAACAATGGCAAAGACAATAGTCATTACAACAATAGAGACTCTGCAAGCCCTTTTTTTTACTGCAGGAATTTAACAGAAGTTCTGATTTTGTTTCCACTGTTCTCCGCCCACTTTGAGGACAAGTTCCTTAATTTCAGCACTGCTCAAGTGGTGATAGTACATGCTTAGCTATTTTCAAAATCATGTAACGCCAGATTCTTTACCTGTCTTCTGATTCAAGAGAGAATCAAGCAGCAGGTTGGTTATACAGAGCGGTCCTGTCTTTGAGTTTACTCTGCATACATTCAGTTGGCTACAGACGGCAACTCACTGTCTGTCCGTCAGTACGTCCACTCACCACGCGTCTGTTTTTCTCGGTTTGTGTTTTAATTAGTTAATTAGTGTTGGAACATCATGACGACTGTTGTCAGGCAGCTTCAGGCTTTATTTGTAAACACCACCCCGAGGAAACACACACACAAACACATTCAAATGCACGCTCGCACACATAAGCATCAAATTAACATTTAGAAAGAAAAATATCAACAAAACCAGGACAAGAGAACATGGTACTGAGCCAAAGTCTTCAAAGACAACTTCTGACAGAATTCCTGATGAGTCAGAATAAAACAGCAAGAAAATGAGAGGGTGAAAGCAGAAAAACAAGAAAACATCATTCTCTCCTCTCCTCTGTGTGTGTGTGTGTGTGTGTGTGTGTGTGTGTGTGTGTGTGTGTGTGTGTGTGTGTGTGTCAGCCCTGGCTTTCATGTTCACAACTATGTCAACAGTAAATAACAGAGAGATTAATTCTTTAAATTTACTGTGATCAACTACTTAATTATTGAAGCTGTATGTTTGTGCACGTGTCTTTGTGTTGTCTTTTTTCGACTGAAGAAGCACTCAAAATTGAGTCTTTTTGGAGTGAACAGCTCTGCTTTTACACTTAATCGTGTGTGTGTGTGTGTGTGTTCTCCACTTATGTGTTATAAAATGGCCAGGAATTTGATTTGTGAAAGACGCATTAAACAAGTGTCATTGTTTATCAAAAATGATATTAAAAAGCAGCTTGTTTACAATGAAACAGAATGCCAGGCAAACATTCATGGTAGGGTTTTACAGAAAAAGATGAACAAACACCAGTAATAAAATGATAATTAAATAATTCAGCCTTGAAAATGAACCTCGAGGCACACTACACATACACAGATTAACCAGAAAAATAAAAACACCTGGCTATGTATGTCGGGGCAACAGCCCTACAATAAATACTACCTTAATGGAATAGTTTGACATGCAGGAAATATGTTTAATCACTTTCTTGCCAAGATTTAGATATAGAGCTATAGCCAGCAGACGGTTAGCTTAGTTAGTATAACTAGTGCAGTGGAGGCAGGCTCTGAGACCCAAGACCCTGAGTTGCTCCCGATGGAGGCCAGCACCTTGCACGGCAGCTCGGTCACCACCGATGTGTGAATGTGTGGGATTGAATGAGACCAATCTGTAAAAGCGCTTTGGGAACCGTTAAGGTTGAAAAATCACTACATAAGTGAAGTCTCTTTACCATTTACCATTCTTGCAGCGTTGTCGAGAACCGCGGTATGTGACTTCACACTGCACTCCCTTTGGTCCTCAGCTATACACCCGCCAAGTGTGAAGTCGATCGGACTGCCTGCTCATTATTTCTGCCTATCTTTGGTTTTCGCCCAATTTTGCCTTTACTGATTGACTGCTGACCCTGAACCAAGACTCGGTAAACCTCATATAACCTTACCTGCTCTGTCCTTGAGTCCAAACATCGACTACCTGAAGTGTTAGACAAGTGCTGATCCAGAGATACAGCAGATGTATGACATACAAAGACCAAACAGAAATCTTAGCTAAAATTATACTTAATTAAAAATGTAGAACAATCAGAAATGGACAAGTGGAACTTAGTGCTACACTGCCTCTTGCAACAATGAACTAGTACGCAGGCATTTATCGTTTTTGTCATGTGAACGATCTGTCTGCTCCAAAAAACTCTCGCTTATTCTTATGTACCCACTCTACACTGAAACACAGACACTACCAAAACACAGATGGTGACCTTTTCTCTAACAAGCTGGTATTTCACTGATGAAAACACTTGCCATGTCACCCTCTCTCTTGTAATCACAGTAAAGACCACCTTCTCAAACGTTATTAGGCTTCTATTGTTGTTCCTTCTTGTTAAAAGAAATGTTAGATTTCTGTAAAGTAGACCTTTATCACCCCAAACAAATCAGTGAAACGGCGCATTGTTGGCCATTTGATTGCTCTATTGACACAGACACGGTGGACTGTCGATCACAGGTTGTTAATGTGCCACTGAGAGATTTGTTTTGCAAGTACTTTGTAAGGAATCACTGTCTCTGCTGCAGTATCACACACACACACACACACACACACACACACACATACAGTAGCAGAATGTGTGTGTTTATTCTTCGTCCTGTTGTAGTCTTTATATGCTCTGTTGCTCCATCATCAGTGTCTGTTTCCAGCGTCTGACAACTGCGGGTTGACAGACATCATGAGACCATGTTTAGCTATTTATATGCAAAGCAGAGAGAAGGAGAAAACATCAACTGGAATGATACACAGTTCACAGGAAGAGATCTTAATTGGTCAGAAGGCTGCTGGTTGCGGATCTGTAAGATTGCTTTGCAGACAGAAAAGACGTGCACGCACATGCACACGCACAATTTAGACACCTAGACAAAGACAAGAGACCTTGTGAGAGCTCTTTAACAGAGGTCGAAGGTAAAGCTGATGCTCAGAGAAGTCTATTCATCAGACCTGAGCGGGGGCTAAGCAATTCCTCCTCTGTCTTCCCCTGCAGGCTGTTAAGAGTGGAGGAGGCGGAGGATTCGTCTGAGGAGGTTTAATACAGAAACTGAGGAGTGTGTGTGGTGTTCTGCCACTGCAAGTTTGTGCGTGGATGTATGTAGAGGAATTATAGGAACATTAATGTTGGTAATTTTGGGCGTTTTTGCAAACACACAAGCATTAGTGTGTGTTTATGTGTGCATGTGTGAGAAGGGAGGAGACTGCAGGTGTTGGTGTACAATACGGTGTTAATAGCTGACCTTGTTCACGCCACCATACAAATTTCCATAAAACCATTCACTTAATTTGTTTCTGCCGGCTTATCTGAATATTTTCCCTCCACACAAAACAAACACACACACACACAGCCGTCTGTTACCCTGAAGAAGCTGCTCACCCCAGAAGTTGATAGGATCACCGGGCAAACGTTGAGTTAGCACCAGCAGCCCCGTCTCAGCATCCTCCCACAAGTGTGATAATAAATAATATCCTGTAAGCAACCCAGAGTGCAATCATTTGGCGACATAACGTTTGGGCTTTGCTGCTGAAGCTGTTTGGAGAAAGTTGAAGTAAAAAGTTGGACGAGGGTGAATTGAAGCCAGAGGGGGAAAATAGCTATGTGTTTGGTGATCCTATAAACTGGAGTGAGTAGATAATGACTGAACTTTAATTTTTGCGGTACACCATAATTTTAAAAGCGGGCGTTTTCCTGTTGTTGTGACAAACTGGTGTGACCATATTAACGTTTTTCTCACTAGTAGTTGATCAGTTTTGCCAAAAGTCATTTGGTTTTCAGAGCTCCACACCAGCCTCGATTGAAACAGTTTGGGGTTCATTAACAAAACAATATCATTGTTCATGATCCACTACACTGATTGGCTGGCAGTATTGTTGTCCTCCCTCTCCCTTCACATACCTATACATACATACATACGACCTCAGTATCAGCACCCATATATTTGATTCTCTTCAGCAATTCAAATAGGTCTGATGTTTGCCAACCGAGCCAATCAGAGCTCTGTATGTGGAAATTAAGAATTTGGACCTCGTCTTCTTGTGCCTTAACAAGAATCCTTTTCAAACAAAAATGGCGACAAGTGTGGATGAGATTGACATCTATACAGGTTGTATAGCAAGTCTTTAATTGACGTATTTCTTTGATCAATCGACAAACCTAAGTGAACCTTGGGTTTTGAATATTTTATCACACGTACGTGTTACCAAGGTCAAAAATGAACCTCTATGTTCATCAATATGGGCTTAGCAACCACTGCTGCAGTGACTGAAAACGATGTCCGTGGGATGGATATGTCAGTCACTACTGACTGATTATGTGAAACACCCCCGCAAACAGAGCACAAGGTCAGACTGAATAATAAATGAATAGCAAATGTTAATCCAGTCTGATTATCAGGCTAACCATATCATACTACAGCTTATCTAAAGATCATATCTTGCAGTATACAGAACTAATTCAGACCATGAATAACAAAAGATACTAAATATCCAGCCCAAAAATACGGCTGTATAGGTCGTCTGTGCAAGCAGCTTATTACGACCCATATTTACGTTTATTGTTAGGTGGCGACCTCTAGTGGCTGTAGTAATTATGACGGGAGCAAAGGCGGAAGTCAGGTGAGGTAGTATAAGAGCAATAAAGTCCGTGTAGGGAGGAGATCGGAGTGGATGGGTGGATCAAACACCAGACTTTCACCCAGGAGGCTGCTGTTCGTGTCCTGTGTGAAACCAAAAGTCAACGTTGACTTATGTTAACTCGCGTCAGATCATAACGTTAAGTTGCGTTAGTAAGTCACGTGATGTAACTTAACTTGCGTACGTAACAAAGTAGTTTTGCTTAAACCTAACCAAACTGCGACTGTTTCAGGAAGTTAACCACGTGTTAATCATTGTTTCCACGACGACGAAGGTCTGGTACACCTGTCGCTGGTACTCTCCAATGGTCATACATGTCTTTTTGGGAGTCATTGGCAAGCGACCTATTCTGTCATTTAGGTATGAGGACGCGTTGCAAATATCAGTGATTTTTACAGTTGTGGCATCACATTGAGAGGCAGTTCAGATTGCCTGTTCAAGTAATGAAATTTCATCATGTCAAAAAGCTGGTGAAGCAGTGAGGAGTACCAGACTCATGCTTCAACAGCACTCAAACATCTTTAACTGCAAAGGCGAGACCCAAGGCAAGACAACTCTTGTTCCCCATTATATTATGACCCCTCTTTAAGGCCAGTCTGCAGTGGTAGTGCAACACAATGATTCCCAGCTTTTTTTGGGCGGTGACCCCTTAAAATGAAGCAGTGTCTGCTTGCAACACCCCATTGCAGGTTGAATGTGTCTCACGAGTTGAGAGCACTTCAACCAAAGAGTGATTTTCTCCTTTAAAACACTCAGATTGTTTCATCTGAATAACAGCCGGAGGCCTGAAGAGGTAAAATTTAAATGTCTAAATTTCTAAATTCAAATCTAAATTTGAGTGGCAGAGAAGTTCTTTCTAATTTCCTGTCCCATTAACCATCTCACAACTCCTAAGATTTATCTTGTGACCTGACCCCAGGTTTGGATCCACTGGTGTGCTAGTGGTGGCAGCACATTTAGAACAGAATAAACTATGTTTCCAACTGTAATCCTAAAATCATTTTCTCGAAAGATTAGAAAGTTCGAAAGAACTAAAACAAAACAAAGAGACGAAGTCAGTTTTCTTTCGTCAGTAATCCTCTGATTTCAAAAACACAAAGCTCAGATCTGTCAAAAGCAGCTTCCATCCTTCCTTCTTGCCTTGTTTGATCTTGGTACAACCAAACAGGTCAGTGTTGAGTACTCCAATCAGAGAAGAAGAGAGACAGGAAAACAGAATAACACACACACACACACACACACACACTCTTGGGCAGAAAGACCAGTGGAGAGTGAAGTGAAGGAGGCTCTGGATAGGGGCTTAAGAGCTCTCATACATCATCTCATTACCTCTGCTGCGTGCATGTGTGTGTATTTTCACATTCCTCCTTGTGTGTGTTCCCGTTTGTTTCTGCGTGTTGTCTGTATGTTTAGGTACGTGCAAGAATTCGTGTGTTTGTGCATCTCATGCGTGAGTAGCCAGCAGACAGATGCTATTATTTGCATGTAAATGTTTCCTCTGCTGAATCTACAGCTGCCATCCATCACCAAAGATTTCTACTGTCGCCAGACGGCCAAACACTGGCCTAACTCTGCGTGCTGCTACACTGACTAACACCGCTTTACACACCAGTGGACCGGTATCAGGATGAATGGTATAAGAGTCTTGGATCATGTCTGTCATGTCAACATGGAACACTGAGCAGAAAAGTTGACTGGATGAATGATAGGGGGCACGGTTGCAGTTCAATCAAGAACACTGAAGAACAGTGGTCGATAACGTAATACAGAAGAACAGCTGAGTGCAGGGAGGTTGGCTAGATGAGTCTGCATCAGGGATGATATTTGGCAAACTGCCCAGCAGTTCTGAGATGAATTTTGAGGATGGGTACTTTGCATTTGAGGGTGGAGTAACACCTGAAGTTGGACACCTATGATGGTTAAAACTCTTTGCTGTTGTGTCGACTATGAACACTAACACACAACATATTACCAAAAAGCATGATCCAACCTTGTCCTCTAACAATCATGTTCATGTAGTACTAATTTCCAACAGATAATATGTTCTGAGAAATAATGCTGCCCAAATTACGTTTTTTATCAGCCTAATTTCGGAAACGGTTTTAATGAATGTATCTGCCAAGTCACAAAATGATGATATATTTCTTTTGTTTACCTACAATATCCGCTCTTAGCAAATAAACCATGATTAATGTTTTTTATGTTTATGTTCAGGTGCTCAAAGCACTTGGTGTTAGGGATAGTGAGAGATTATGATCTTCGTTAAATACTGAAAAAGTCGACTTGAAGCACAAGACTGGATGTGTTTATTAGAAGGAATGCTGACACACACCCACCCATCCATATCAACAGTGCAGCGGTGGAGCGTGTGACCAGCTTCAAATTCTTGGGGATCCACATCTCGCAGGACCTCACCTGGTTGACTAACTGCTCCTACCTGGTTAAGAAGGCTCACCAGCGCCTCTTTTTTCTGAGGACTCTTAAGAAAAACCACCTCTCTTCAGACATCCTGGTGAACTTCTACCGTTGCACCATCGAGAGCATCCTAACCAACTGCATTACAGTTTGGTATGGGAATTGCTCTGTCTCGGACTGGAAGGCGCTGCAGAGGGTGGTGAAAACTGCCCAGCGCATCTCTGGAGCCTCACTTCCTGCTATTGAGGACATCTACAGGAAGCGTTGTCTCAGGAGAGCAAAGAACATCAGAAAAGACTCCTGCCACCCAGCACACAAACTGTTTGCCCTCCTGCCTTCTGGGAGGCGCTACAGGAGTCTCCGGGACTAAAACCACCAGGTTCAGGAACAGTTTTTTCCCATCAGCTGTCTCCCCTGCTGAACTCTGCCCCCTGACGCCTCCCCCCACACACACACACACACACACACTCTCACACACACACACACACACACACTTACCAACCCCCTTGGACCAAACTTGAATGACATCACTGCACTATTAAGTACTCTTTTTTTTAATCTGCTTGCACTAAATAATACCATTGCACTACTGTACATTCAAACCGCACATTCTGCACTTTATGTATACTTTCTGTATATACTGTAAATATTCATATACTCTGTATATTTATATTCATTATGTTATTCTACTGCTTATGCACTTCTGGTTAGATGCTATCTGCATTTCGTTGCCTTGTACCTGTGACATGTGCAATGACAATAAAGTTGAATCTAATCTAATCTAATCTAATCTAACAACTCCAACCACAATCTTTTTTCTTAACCTTAATAGCGTGGTTGCTTGCTTGCTGCTTGTTGCCTGAATCTAACATGGATGTATAAAGAGAACTGGATACAGCGTCGGAGGCGGGGCCCAGTTGCTCAGTGGCGCATGACGCCAAAAAAGCTCAACTTCCTCATTGTGCGGCCCATAGAGCAAGCACACTAGCGTTTCCTTTAGCCCCGCCTCCAAACCGCTTGCTCATATGAACGACAGTGACAATACCTAGGAAAATGACTCTGGATTCGGCTATTGGTGAATTTTACAACCTTTAGGACGTAATGATTTAAATAAGGGCTATTTAAGTGTTTGTACTGGGAAGTTGATCTGCTGATTTACAGACGTCTCTTTCACAATGTCTTTTTGGGCCAGTGTGCATCACGTGACGGACCAGGAAGTTGTAATTACACGGTTTGGCCACTTTTTGGGGAACCTGACCACACATGGGACTCAGGATGCAAACCCCCGTCTACAGTGTCAATTATCTGAGCTTTGTACACGTGCGGTACAAAATTGTATCACTTCATTCATTGGAAAAAATCTGCTATTTGATCTGGAGCTACACCAACACACACAGTGATAGACAATTATGTTGATTTGATCAAGGCTATTATTTTTGGAGAAAGCATAAATTCTATTTAGTGATATTAGGGCTTTTTATAAAGATGAATTGTGCAACTTTTCAAGGGATTCAGAGTCATTACCACTGCGGTATGGACATTTTAATCTATCATGTTGCTGTGGTGTCACATATATACAAGATGTCATCAAACAGCAATGCAGGATCGCTCAGAGTTGATATGTGCATATGTCAGTTTGTACATTTTGTCCTATTTCCACGATGTGTTCAAGAGCTATGGCAGTTTATGTCAACAAGAAAAATAGAGAGTCAATTTCAGAGAAATTCTGTGGCATTTTAAAAATAACTAATGAATAACTTTTTGGGGCCTCATTCAAATGTCTGATGTACCAAATGTTGTGAAAACTGGACAACATTTGTAGAAGTATTGGTGAGAAAACTGGTTTCCAAAAAATTCAAAATGGCAAAAAATCTGTTTAGCTGTGGCTGACACTGGAAATGTGTCTTAAAACAGGCGATCCAGAAAAAAAATACAACTTTGCTTCAGCACCTCGGAGTTTAGGAGTTATGTGCCAAAACTTAAAGTGCTTTGTAAATGGACACTTTGTGGCGCTATTGGATCTGGAGGCTTAACTTTCTACCAAATGTCACTGAAATGTTTGAAAGTTTCTTTTAGAATATCCTGCTAACTAACAAACACACAAAAGGTAACCTTTCTCCTCACAGTACACGATTGGAAAGCCAAATAGCATCTATTTTGAATTTCTGTTTATTTCTGCTAGATGGTAGCTCTGTCAGTGTTTATCTGTCACTGCTGCTCAGCTGTGCCCTGCGAGTAGCACAAGAGAAGGGAAAATGTGTCACTAAGATTTGTTCAAGCATACATTTTCTGTTTGAAGCTTGGAAGGCATCACACGATTTAAAGCCCAATTATAACCCTGTTTTGACCGTGACAACGGGTTTTCAACATCATGGAAAGTCTGCAGAAAATAGGACAGGTCACCTTGGACAGTCAACACACCTTATATTTAGAGTGTGTTTGGATTCAAATCTCGGCCTTCCAATTGAGCCTGGAACTAGCTTTCAAAGCTTCAAGGACAATTTTAAACATGTCCTATTTTTAGGAATGAGATCGGTGCAAATTCGAATGTCATGCTGTAGTTTGAAGTGTTTAAACAACTGTAATCTGAATGCAGTCTGCTTGGCGATGACAAAAGCCAGTCATATGAATGTGTGATAAGTCTTTCCACAATCAGATATGGTTTTAAACGTTTTCTGGTCTGTTCTCTTGACCTAGCACTTACTGGACTGGCTACTTGAGTGCAAATAAAAACTCCTGCCTGGAAAAACACTCAAGAACAAGGCCACCTGTGTCTTACAGAGAGAGGAAGGTGCTGCTAGTTACTCACAAAAGCACTAAATATAAAATACATTTCACTTTTGAGGGAAACATCTTTGCAACTTTTTGTCTGTGCTCGGATTAACGTGACCATGATCTGACAGAAATTTGTCAAATGTGGCTTTGCTTGGCTGCAAAAAGGCTTTCCCTTGCTTGGTTTTTCAGCACACACACACACATACACACACAC
The DNA here is from genome assembly GCA_008360985.2 of Macquaria ambigua. NCBI lineage: Eukaryota > Metazoa > Chordata > Actinopteri > Centrarchiformes > Percichthyidae > Macquaria > Macquaria ambigua. Next base: position 167,454 of record VMKM01000670.1, on the reverse strand, counting down.
ACACACACACACACATACTCAAACACAGGAGATGCAGAGATGTAATATGTAGTGACATGTTTGAGTGGAGCTCGGAGACAGACTGAGTGAAGCGGGGAATGTCTTTAATGTAACACCTACTCATCTACATCTGAAACAAACAAGTCGAAGACAACACCTCTTCAGACAGGCTCGCACACTGACTCACACAACATCACGCACACACACACACACGCACACACACACACAAACAGCAAGAAAGAAAAGACTGCACTGCCAGAGGAATACACTCCATATTCAGCCATGTTCTCATATTCTGGTACCACGTATTCATCAAGCACAGACATGGAGGCAATTCACACGCATAATGGCTTTGAATAAAATGTTATGTGACCTTCTCTGCATTGGGAATTAATAGAACACCACCAGCAGAAGATAATATAAATCTGGTGGACTGCTCACCTCTGCAGAACATACTAACACAAAATCCTGCCCATCACTTTCGCATGACAAATTAAAAACTAATTAAAACTCTTAATGGATTTGTGATGTCTGTGCACCTACTGCCACAAACATAAAGGTCTAAAAACCTTTTCTTTGCCGCCTCTGACAATCAGAATATCTTATTATAGATTATTTGGCATTGTACTTGTTTTGTCAGGTTACTCTCCAGTGATTGGGGATCATTATTGAAGCAGTGTTGTGACTGCAGAGTGGCACTCTGGGTCAAATGAGCTGTTGTGCAGAGTGAATGGAGGCTCTGCTATCAGTGGAGAGTCAATGAGATGACACGGGCTATAGAGACGGTGTCAGTGATAAGAACGGGTTGCTAGGCACCCTTTTTTCTCCACTCACCTCTCCCTCTGTTTCCACTGGAGCTCACTATGTGTCTGTGAATACTTTGTATACACTGAGCCGGTTCATGTGTCTCAAGCTACTGGGCGGCTAAGAAGTCAAACTATTGACTATAAAACACACTGCGGCCAAAAGTTGAACAAGTATAAGTACTCAGCTTAAACGTTATTGTTCCCAAGGGGGAATTTGTCTTGCAGCCAGGTAAAACACAGAACACAGACTTGAACATAGAACACAATAGATACATAATACAAATATGTAAAAGCAAATGCTAACACATAATACTTCAGTGCCTGCATAACATAAAACCTGGAGTACATCCAGCCATTTATTATCCCGCCCAATCATTCATGGTTAAAGCAAGATCACCATCATCACTCACCAATATTATATTGAAATCTGATCATCAGCTGAGTCATACTGAGCATTTAACAGTTTGATAGCACCCTGTTAGAACTGGCCTTTGGGACTCTGAGGGGAGAAGCTCAAACTCCCCGTGCAGACGATGAAGAGGACACTTGAGCCTTTGAAACAGCTCTCTTTCGGAAGATGTTAGGTAGATCAGGCAGTGTGACATCAGTGATCTTACTGCCCACTTTAACTATGCGGTGCAGCCTGTTCTTGTCCCCCGTCGTCAAATTGCCAAGCCAAGTAATAATAGAAACGGTAATAACTGACTCCATCATGGAATTATAGAAGAGTGTCATGAGTTTTACACACACCCCAAACCAATTTAGCTTCCGGAGGAGGTGCAGTCGCTGCTGGGCTTTTTTTTTTTTTTTTTTACAGATTTCCGTGGTGTTGTCATTGAATGTCAGCTGATTATCAATTAAGGTACCCAGATATCTGTAGCACTGACTGTGTGAATAGAAGTGTTGGGCTTCCTTCTGTCTGGTGGTGTCATATGAAATCCTGAAAGAGCTAATGTCCACTTATCAAAAAGCAGTAAAAGAAGCCAGGTCCTCCTATTTCTCCAGCATCCGAGTCAACAAACTGAAGCCTCTCCCATGATCTGTGAGCAATTTTGTCCTTCACAAACAAAATTAATTAAATCAAACTCCAGATTGGTCATGTCATCGGTGTCATCTTAAGGGCCTTTCACTGTGTACTTTAAAGGACACAATAGCCAAACTAAAGCCTTTATCAAGTCCTTCAGATGTTATGCCTGCCAGATTTCTGAAGGAGGTTTTTAACAGTGTTGGTGCCACTATTTTATCCATTTTAAATAGCTCTCTGTTCACTGGTTGTGTTCCCTCCTGCAGTATTGCACCCACTTCTCATGAAACCTAGCCTTCACTTTCTGATTGGATCGTTTTAGAGGCATTTCTAAATTACCAAAGGTTTTAGAGAAGGTTGTTTACTTAGAGTTGATTTATTTTATGAATAATCATAATAATTACATTTTTCAATGTTCTGTGCCAAAGTTTTTTTAAAATATGTATTTGTACAAATTGCATGCATGGCAACTACAGTGTGGTTGAGGTTAAACAACTAAAATCACTTATTAAGGTTAGCAAAAGGTCATAGTTAGTAAGGGCAACATCATTTGATTGTCTCATGGACTCTATAAGGAGAACGTTACTTCCTATAAACATAATTGTTTGGGATTCTGGGCTGAAATGGAACATCGACGAATCCAATCCGTCTTTTATGCAGATAAAAGAGACATGAAAAAAGTGTGAATGGGGCTCAAATGGGTTAAAAAGTTGCTGAGAGAGAGAGATGCCTGTGGTCACCAATCGTTTTCATCCACATACCCTTCATTTACACAAATGAATAGATATTTGATAGCAAAAAAGCCAAATGTAAATGCAACAAAGAAGCATTAGAGATTGATTGACCTGACAGATCTGAGACTGGGCAGCACAGTGGTTAGCACTGCTGCCTGGGTTCGACAATGTTGGGCAGCTGGTGCCTCTCTGTGTGGAGCCTGTTCTCCCCATGTCCAACTGTCCAAAGACATGTGGTCGGGTTACATGGAGACTCTAAATTGCCCATAGGTGTCAGTATGAGTGTGAATGGTTGTCTGTTTATATATATTGTCTCGGTCACAGGTTGTCATTTCTCATTGACTGGTTGCCAAACTTCAAGACGACGGGTCTTATCTAATATGAGCTTGTAGGAGGGCAGATGCCAAGAGAGAGAGCGGAGAGACAGGAATGCACGAGAGTGTCGGGCTGCTGGTGACGAGCAACTTTTCGTTGAGACTACGATGGACAATGAATGATAACCCTCACTTTAACATACACAAACTGAGCTGTTTAGTTTAGTTTCTGTCTTTGTCAATAACGTAAATGAACTGAAACCAGCACCATGCTCAGTGCATAAGTAGGGACCCAAGGTGGGGACTAGAGCAGGGTACAAGGAAGACTCTTTCTTGTTGCTGGAAACTGGAGGCATTCAGTGTTATGTTGTGACCTGTTAGTAGCTGCTACAGCCAGGCTTGAGACCCATTGACAGATCATTTTACCAGTACTACCTGTGCTGTGACAGTGAGTCAACCCCAGTTAAAGACTGGCAACCTGTCCAAGGTGTACCCTGCCGACCCTGTCTCCTAGAAATTACGTATATCTGGTACTGAATTGTTTTCCCAATTATATTGTTGTGACAAACATAATCAGGGCCTGGACTTGGTTCAGATCCAAGGTTTATTTGAGTGATATATTTATGGAGTTGGAGGGAGGTGTCGGGGTGGACGGCAGGTGTACAAAGTGCGTGACTTAGGTTCAGGCAACAAACGCACTTTGGCTAAGTTAAGGGAAAGATTGTAGTTTCAGTTTAATGTTAATAAATACGTTGTGTCTCAAGTCGCTGCAGACTTTTTCTCTTGTAAACCAAGACCCTGATCTTTACCTAACCTTAACCAAGTGCTCTGAGTGCCTAAACATAACCATAAAAAAAGTTTAATAATGCTGTAGTCATTAGGAGCAGATATAGTATTGCAAGATCGTATATCTTGGAAGAAAACAAATGAAATAAGTTGTCTGTGAACATTTTACTTATACGTTCAGTATCAACATTTTTGCGACTTGCCAGATACTTTAATTGTTAATATAAAATGTAATCCAGCATTACATTTCCCTCAAAACATATTTGCTGTTGCAAATTAGTTGAATATAAATATAATTTCTAGGAGACAGGGTTGACCCTGCCTATCGAGTATAGATAATGGATGGATGATGGGATGATGTGGGACTGATTGTACAAACCACCCAGGGAAGTGCCTTCAAAAGGTGATGGTAATAACGTGCTATAAAAAGTTAAACTGGCTAAGAACTTGCCAACTATTGACACAAACACGTTGATGACTCATGTTGACTCAGCTGTAGCCGCTCTTCCTTTCAAATTCAGGGCTTAGATAACTTCCGTTTTATTTCCACCTGACATTATCACAGGGATTGGACCTTAAGTGGCCGCTTCCTAAAGTAGTTACACATCAGAGGAGTGAGGAGTCTGCATGCAGCTTGAAGAGGGAAGCATTTAAACATTTTCAGCATTTCCTGTATTTTTTAATATCAGATAGCTGTCTGATCTGCACAAGTGTAAGTGTAAATTGGGTATTGGTGTTTTGCTTATATGTATAAATGTGTAAAATGGGGAAGTTTACTGTGTGTGTGAGAGTGTGTGTAGGTGTGTGTGTGTGTGTGTGTGTAATTGGTGATTCTGACCGGTTTGCTGGATCACTCAACGGCAAAACAACTGCAACGGACGGCTGAACAAACCCATTACTCTGGCTCAGTGCTTCTGACACACACACACACACACACGCGCGCGCGCACACACACTGAAGACTCAACAGCGACCTGCGGTGACTTCAGAATACCACATGACCTGCTACAGTATACACTCAGTGGGAAAGGGCAGAGAATGTGGAATAAAGAAAAGTTGAAATGGAGAGTAGTAGGAGAAGCACTGGGGGAAATCTGAGGTGGACAGAGATTGTTTTAAATAAGAGAAAAAGAAAGTGTGTGTGAGAAAGTGAGTTAATTCTCTCAGTGTCTGTTGTCACCAGAGGGGACAATAGAATATTTCCAATCCACTTTCCTACACACAATCACAAACAACCCTACCTGCCCTGTACTATCGTCTACAGGTGTGTGTGTGTGTGTGTGTGTGTGTGTGTGTGTGTGTGCGCATCTGAGTTTGTTTGGAAGGTGTGGGCATTAAATTGAGCAATGGAGTGCTCTCATTGATTTCCACAGTATAGGAAAAGTAATCTTCTCTGGGCTGGGCTCAATGTGTGCGTGTATCTGTGTGTGTGTGTGTGTGTGTAAGTGCGTGCGTGTGTGTGTCGGTATCGCTGATTGAAACAGTGGTCAGAAAACAGTATTAAAGATTTTATAGGCTCTCCTCATAGATGTATCACTCCAAAATCAGCTGATAGCAGATTATAATTGCAGCAATAAAACGGGAACACTGCCTGTACAGTCCAAACAGAAGCCCCAGTAAGCCTCACATGCTTTTATTTGTGAGGATATGGAAGGTTTCAGGTCAGGTTTGTGTCTACAGCTCTAAATTGCTTTCCGGCAAACTGGTACATGACATTTTTCAACCTGTAGAAAGGAGAAATACGCTATTTGCCTCGTAGAACAAGCTGTATGGGTGAGTAAAGCTTCAGTGGCCTGTGAGATTTATAATGCACTGTCTGAAATTGAGGGACCTTTTAATATGAAAAGGAGTCTAAAAAACACTTTTTTACAAGATGAACACTTGCACAATCCTCACAGCCTCTGCCTCAAACACAGAAGAAGTGTTGTGGATATTTAGATGTCCCTATATAAACGATGACTAAATAAATGATTGTAGTCCATCTCTGATGCAGACTTTATCTGACCTCTCCTCCCCTAAAGATTCGTCCTTTACTACGTTACAACAGGAGACACACTAAGAAATAAATCAAGCCTTGGTTTTATTTTTTTTCTATTAGTAGTGGTCAACACACAGAGGATCCTAGTAATGAAACATAGCCAAGGTTAATTCAATATAATCTGTTACAAGTGTGATTTATCTGTTTGTCAATAGTGCAGACAGACGCTGTCTGGAGATATTTATCTTATTGATTTAACAGCATATTGTTTTTATTATGTATCTAGCATTAGGACATTGTTTAGACACATGAAAACACATAAATCTCCTAATAATGGATAGTGGTGATGGGTAACGTGATGAATGGTCTGTATGTGTCTGTTTGTGAACATGTAGTCACACTGAGATAAGGAGGAAAGAGGAAAGACATATCAAGAACACTTCAATAGATCAGTAATTGCTAGCCCACAGTCTTACTTAATATTTACTTAAAGTTACTTTTATGTTATGAATGGATCAAATGACTATGAATGTGTAATATGAAAAGTGTCACCCACAGTTATCTTGATTGAAATAATGGCCAAATGTAGAATCACTGTACGTCTTGTCACACGAAGATATGTCTGATGCAGTTACAGTATTACGATGAAGAGTAGCAGGAGAAAATATTTCAATACTCTAAAAACATCCGCCTTGACATCAGGCTTTGGTTTTAGTCCTTCAGAATTAAAGAGCATGAAGAGCTTCTTTCAAGGCTCACCGTTTCCCACAAATAGCAATTATCGTAATCATCACAATCATACAGGAGGAAATCCATTGTAGAGCAGGATGACAGCATGATGCAACTTAAATGGAGATGAAAAACACATTTAGAGTAAAACTGGTGATTCTCTTTCATTCTCAACCAGAAAACTTTAGTCTGCTTTCAGTGTGGCTCTTTGCTATTGTGCTCTCTGTTCCTGCATGTGTAATCCATAGAACTGTCTATTTACATGATACTGTGGTTCAACTACTGAATTCAGCAGTTGTAGTTACCCATTCAGCCTCACTTTACTGTTGATTACATCTGTTTTGATTAGTCGATTTACAGTATATACCTGCAGGGGGGAAGCAAGGCTCGTTTATGTGATTGCCAATCATACAATCAGAACAGCTATTATGCTATTATGAATTATGCCTATTCTACTGCCGCGCTCTCTGCTGTTAGTTTGACACGGAAACTTTGTTCTCTGCAACACTTTTAGTAGTACCGCCACAACCTGCACGCTGGTGAAATTTAAGAAATGTTGTTTTATTTGCAGGAAGAGCAAAAGTAGACAAGGCAGGCTGAGAAACAGTGAAGCAAACAAAACACACACCTCATCACAAAATAATTTTCAAAAAAGGATAAACATATATTTATAAAAGTTACAGTCTAACAGTGTTAAGGAATTCGTCCCTATTGCTATAATCCACATCTGTCAATCTAACATTACGCATTTAAACTTACAGTATCATAACTTAATGGTAAAATCTTCACTTTTATCATTATACAAACTTTTTGATGGAAGTCTCTCAGTATGATTTATCAATTTATTTCAGTTTGTCTGTGGTAGAATTTACTAGAAACGTGCATGGAAAATTATTGAAATATTGTACAACCTGTGCATGCAGTTTGAAGAAGTACCATCTGTGTCACTAAAAAAGATAGTAGATGTTTGTGAACTGACTCCAAATGGCTTCATTTTCTCGGTCTATATATATAGAGATATATATATATAGATATATATCAGGCGCTCTTAAAGGGACAGTGCTCCATTCAACAAGGGTACAACTAATATGCAGTATTTTTTCTCACCATGATAAGTAATATTCCAGTTTCATTGATAAATCAATAAATGAAACAATATCTTATATATAAAGATATAAATCCAATTAAGTTGATGATAGTATTTCACAAAAAAGGCCAATTCTCTGTGGTGAATCAACTTGCAGCACACTGGAACTGAAAAGGGAACAGAGTTCATTAAATTTCTTTTTTTTTTTACCTAATTCATTTCAGTCCTTGGAGACGAATAATGAAAACTATTTCTGTAATCTTGTAGAGTAATTCTCACTGAGTATTGGGCTAGGGGAGAGTAAATAATAGGGAAGCAAAACTTAGAATGGGCTTAGAGATAAACAACGTACCAATGAAGAAGCTCATGAGTGGACAAGACAGCATGTGTGTGTGTGTGTGTGTGTATGTGTGTGTGCATGAAGATAGAGATGGAGTGTAGAGGTTGTTTAATATGAAAAATGATTTCATGGCGATGTAACACACCCAAAAGGACAAACATTTATCCTCAGCTACTTCATCTACTTGGTGATCCGTTGCATCAGCATTTCATCAACCCTGTTTGGCTGTGTTACAGTAAGTGGACACTCAGTGGACATCCTTTTCTCATCATCACCCACACATTTTGTTTTCATTCCTTCGGCAGTGAAAGTGATGTGATACCTGCTGCCAATAAAAAGCCTAACACTGGGGACTTTGAAGATCTTAATAGCATAACTGCTGATGCACGTCTATGAACGCATAAAAAATGTCGTCCTGCACCAGCAAACAACAGCACATGCAAGTAATTAATTACCTGGCATGACTGCAATCTCAGCCCCCCACACTCTGTATGCTGCTATTACTCTGCGCTGCTAATGTTGTTCAGTCTGCTTTTTTTGCCATTATGTGTTTGATTCCTGCAACCTAATTTAATTTCTACTGCTAAAAGCATCCTAACGCTGCTGTCACTTTGTTTGCAAGCAGTGGTGGCAACAGCTCTGCTAATTTGCCTCTCTGTCCTCTCTGTGGAAGCTTAAACCTTATGTCTAGTGTCTCAGTATCGACTACCGTGACATACACACACATAGGGGCAAACACACAGTTACACATTCATGCACACTTCCCAATAGCCTGAGGACAGCCTGGAGCAACTCCAATTAACAGCAGCACTCACTAAACAAAAATCGCAAACTCCTCTGTTCTGTACATTTTGAGGGACTTTAAAAAAGAGGCGGCTCTAAATAGGGGGAATATTTGCCCTAAAGGAACATGGCACAGGACACACACACACACACATACGTAAGCACACATACTCGCAACACACATGCACACACACTGCCACTGGGAGATGTTTGATCAGTATCTTTCCGACGACTTTTTCCTCTTTATTACCATCGTCATCATTCTAACCTCCGCAGTAATGAACATCTTGCCCTGGAGAGAAAACACACATGCACATGAGCACAGTGGCACATGTGCAAACAAAGATGAACACACACACACACACACACACACACACTGTCTAATTGAAGGTTGAGTGTGGGTGGATGAGAGGAAGAATGCTGGTAGGGAAGAGATGGAGGATCGGATGTAGACAGGGGAAAGGCTGAGGGAAGATTAAGGATGAGAGGGAAGTAAGGGGGTGGAAAACAGTGGTAGAAAGGCGTAAGGGTGGAGGGAGGTACATGGTGTGTTGGGGAAAAGATGAAAGGGGGATTAAAGGAGTGAGAGAGTTGAAGTGGGAGGGCAGGGAAGCAGCGTAATGGTTAGAAGAATGGCAAAGGAGGGACAACAGCTTAATTCATCTGAATTGGAGAGTAGCAAGTGAAGGAGGGAGGAGGAAATAAGAAAGACAGAAAGAATAGCCTTGAGTGGGACCGGTGATATGCATGATGAATAATGGAAGGACAGAAGGTGCATAAGGAATTGAGACGCTAAGAGATGGGGATGACAGGAGGGAGGTGGAGAAAAGACGAGTTGAGTCAGAATTAATAAAATAGTGAGCATTTATCATGCCACTTGTTCCTTAAGAGTGTAGATAGAAAGGAAGATATAAAATTAAGAGAATACAAAGGGAGGGTTCACACAAAGGGGTATGTTAGAAAAGATTCATATTAGATTGACCAAAGAAAAGCAGAACAGCCTGGCATCAGAGAGAAATTTAATAAGGATAGGAGTATTATCAAATGGGACTGGAACTACAAACACAGCTGTCAGTTTCTTAGGATTTTGACTTTTCCGGTCATTTTGTTTGTTACCAGTACCACACACACACACACACACACACACACACACACACACCTATCAGCTGTCATTTAAAAATGTTTTTAAATGATTCCGATTGGTTAAAGGAGTAGTTCAACCTTTTCGGAAATACTCTTCTTTCTGAGGGTTAGATGAGAAGATAGATATCAGTTGCATGTCTGTGCATCAAGTATGGAGCTGGAGGCAGGAGGTGATTAGCCTAGCTTAGCATAAAGACTGGAAGCAGGGGGAAACAGCTAGCCTGGTTCTCTCCAAAGTGAAAAAACTACGCCTAGCAACTACTCTAAAGCTCACTAATTAACATGTTGTAACTCCTTTGTTTAATCCGTACACAACATTCTACCCAGACCACTACTAATCCCACACGATAACCAGAGACGATACACAGAACTTACTGAGTCGATGGATAAACTTTCACTTTTCTTCTTGTGAACGTATCAAACAAATGAGATGCAACAAGTTAATTAGGGAGCTTTAGGTTGCAGGTCCATACTTAATGCACAGACTTGAGAGTGGTATCGATTGTCTCATCTAATTCTTCGGAAGAAACATCTAAATGTCTATTTCCTAAAATATTAAACTATACCTTTTAAATTTACTATGCCCAAGAAGAAACTGATTTGCAGTATGGGCAAAAGAAGAAACATTTAAAAAAAAAATTTAAAATGCAAGTTACAAGCACATCAGAGAAGTAGTCTACACATAATAAATACCTATACTGATGGAAAAGTACATAAAGCAACTACATTACTTATCGCAAAAACACGACAATATACTGCAAGTAAGTTTGGTATGAAAACAAATGTGAACAGAAGTTTTCTTGAGCAGCGACCCACAGTCCTACAAATGATTAGAGCCATTTCTGTGTTAGTTGCAATGTATACCACAAACAATAATTTATTTTTGTGTTTAAATTTTGGATCTATGGTGGTTAATTAGATGAAGATGATCGCCTGCTGTAGTGGTGGGGTAGAGTTTACTTGTACAAGCATGTAGGAAGTGTGAGTAGAACAAGGACTGATGAACTTTAAGCTCATGTTAGACTCAGCAATGTTGTTAAAAGTGGAAAAAAAATAACATCTGAAGTGGATGCATCAGTATCTGTGACTGTGGCATTTGGACTGTTTCAAGTGTGAGTCAAGAAGCTGAGCCGTGTTGTGGTGGCAGAGTTTGAACAGAAGTTTAACAGGCAGGCCACCACCATGATTTTTAAAATCTCTTTATACCTGCTGAATGTTCCAGACAGCATCAGGGCAGCATATTAAGCTGAACTACAAGGGTTCAGGCCCCCTGTTGGTGAAAGTGTTCCCGTGTGGGCTGAAATGGCCTTGAGCAAGACACGCAGAGCTCGACCAGGGGTCACTGCTGGGATGCTGACCCTGTGCTACCTGCAGATACACAAACACACTTTCCCTCGGGTGATCAATAATGAATTAGGTAACATTAATGCGGCTTAGGCTCTGTTGAAACTGGCAGCTCAAATCAGATTTTTTGGCAGCCAGAAATCTGATAAAAGCAATAATCCGCATGGAAGCTGATTTTTGCAAAATCACATTTCCCTTATTGACTTTCACGCACTTCTTTCTGCAATTCCCTCACCAACCCCACATAAGCGCTAAATCATTTTCAGATACTCTTTGGCCCTGGTTTATTCCACACAACAGAGAGAAGTCTTCAATGAATAAGTTCAGGGTTGATGAAATAACTGTGAAATTGACCAGATGTGACAATACAAATGATTTAATATGTCAGTATAATGGAGCCTTTTCCGCACTTCCATCAGCAGTTAGAGGGTCCCTGCATGAGAGGTGATGGAACAGAAGCACTTAAGTTAATTAAGCAGCCTTATCTATGGTCCCTGTGCTCAGAGAAAAAGAGACCCGTTTGAATTGACGATAGCTACGTAATTACCCTTTATCTCCTCTTAGAGAGGTTAGGAGTTCTTTAATGAAGAGCAGTTTTATTTAAGAGAGAACTGGAATATAAATGGCGGGCGGGGGCATGTGTGTTAGTGCCTGTGTGTATGTGTCTGTGTGCATCCATGTATAATGGATATGTGTGTGTGTGTGTGTGTGTGTGTGTGTGTGTGTGTGTGATCATGGTGACTATTTTAAAATTTAATTATTACTGTCTGCTGCAATCATTGTCCTACTGAAATGAAATCGTACATCCTCTTCCACATATAACCAGTCTCTCTTTCCCTCACACACTTCTTGCAGTGAAGATCAGACAAAAGATTCAGTCAATGAAATGGAAACAATACCTCTGAAATATAATCTATTTTTGATATTGATGGCCTGCTTCAAATTGTGTGTGTGTGTGTGTATGAGCTATTGCCTCAGATTTCGAGTGTTTACTCCAATCTTGGGAAGGGCGCCACGCTACTCTGTTGGTTTTGTAAAGAGAGGAGACTCATACATTACAAAATCCTACTTTGTACCTTCCAGCTCTGCTCCTTTTTAATGAAAAGACAGATTGTGCCCTGACGAAAGTGCCCTGGCAGCAATTATGAAAAATTCGACTGTAAGCTGTTGTCGGAATCAGAATCAGAATCATTTCACTATTTTACCAAAAAAAAAAAAAACAGGGAATTTGTCCCGGTGCCATCATTAAGGGGGTATGAGCAAATGTGCTTGTTTTGCATGACTCATTATCAGTGAATAATGCTACATTAGAGTAACTGTCTGTGTGTGACTTTATACTGCACAGACACACTTGGTTTTAGCCTGTGACCTTAAATCACTGTTACTGTTACTGTCTTTTATGTTTTTACTGAAAGCAGCGGAGAAACTGTGAAACTTCATTATGTAAAGCACCTTGAGCTGCCTCTGTGTATGAAAAGTGCTATATAAATAAATTTGCCTTGCCTTGCTTTGCCTTGAGAACAGTATTGGACAACAAATCCAATGATGGTGATTATTACAAATCACAAAAAGATACCATTAACATGAGTTAGACTAACATTTTGAATATGTTGATAATAGTGAAAATGAATTAGTACAGTAACAACTAGAGAAGGCAATTTCTGAAGAAATTGCGGTGTGAATGCTGGCTGCTGAAAGGCTGACACCAAACTGAATAGCTGGCTTGAAATGTTGAATGATGCTGAAAATGTATGAATGATGTGGAATATTGTTGAAAGGCTTGCGCTAAACTGGATAGCTGGCCTGAATGATACCGAAAATGTATGAATGATGTGGAATATCTGAAGGATTGTTGAAAGGCTTGCGCTAAACTGGATAGCTGGCCTGAAATGTTGAATGATACTGAAAATATATGAATGATGAATATTGTTGAAAGGCTTACGCTAAACTGAATAGCTGGCAAGTTTATAGTTTAAAGTATGAATAAGTAGATAAACCTTGAAAATGCTTGAAAAGTGCTTGAAAAGGATGCCTGAGTCCTGTCTGACTCCCATCTGGGGTCTTTTATTTTGAAAATACAGCCTTGTCTATGGACACCCAGCAAGCTTCTCTCACCATCCATTGGTCTTTATTTTGAAAATTCAGCCGTGTCCACGGCCCCCAAGTAAGGTCCTGTTACTATCTGGGGCTTTTATTTTGAAAATCTAGCATGGTCTGTGACCACCAGAGAAGCTCCTGTTACCGTCTGGGGGGTTTTATTTTGAAAATCTGCTCTACTTTATGGTATAAAGGTCCATGATTTGAGTGCTGGGATTTGCTTCTGTCAGTGACACGTGCACACACTGGTCGCTATGGCGACTGTTGCACCCTGAGGGAGTGGAGAGGGGAGGGGCAGACTGCAACTTAAGACAGGTCAGACAGTTCATTTGATGGAGACTAAACCTCTCAAAGTCCTGCTTATAGCGCAAAGACCGTAACTGCTATTGGCTAAATTTTATATCAGAAGAGAGACAAAAAGCTGAACACACTGTGTGAAATTTATTTGTGTAGTGTAAAAAATGTGAGCTCTGGAGCCCTGTCTCTGCCTCCCTCCTGAAATTTCTGGACTCAGTTAATATGAGAGTCTATGTGGCAGTTGGTGAGACATGCCGTCACTTGGAAGCTCACACAGTCAAATGTGTAAGGCCGATTTCTTCCATAGTTACATTTTTTGAAAGAGCACGGATTTTCCTACATCCTCAGTAAAAATGATGTATGAAGAGTGAAGATTGTGGGAACAGGAGCAATTTGAAAAAGTTTTTAGAAAAGATTTTAAATCTCCTTTCCACTCTGACAGGTCCACCACTGTAGCCCTGAACATTCCACCTCATGTAAAACTTTCAGAAGGGCTGAAAATTTCATGAACTTTGAAAGGCAACTGTGGAAAAAGTATGAATGATATGAAAGAGTTGAATTAATATGAGAAAACCCAACATTTTGTGAACATTTTAAAGTTTGAATGAATTTTCTAGCTGAAAGTATGAATGAGTAGAAGAGATTTGAAAAACCTTGAAAAATGTTGAAAATTGGTCAATTTTTAACATTCCGTCCATTCATTTGAATGGGGCCAAAAACCCTAGAAAACCTTGAGAAAGAACATTTGAGGACTAGATTAAAGATGCCTGTCACTTTGCTTGGTCACACATCTGACAAAATGGTGGACGTAACGATGTCAGTTAAACTGCCATAGCACTCTGCCAGTAGTGGTTGCTACTAGCAACAGAATGTTCAACTGAAACCAACTGCTGTTGGCAGAATACTGTGGTTGAGGAGATATTTTGTAAAGCGAAGGTCGTGTGGACAGGGAAAAATACCCGTTTTCAAAAATATCGATACACATGTAGACAAGACCTAAGTCTGGTAATAATCTATATTTCTGCCTAGTGTCAACAAATTTTATGAAAATACCAAAATCAACAAGGAATTGATCCTACTAACAAGTATCATCTGTGTAGCCCATGGATGTATAAAGAGAACTGGATACAGCGTTGGAGACGGGGCCCTGTTCATTCCTATAAAAGTTGCTCAGTGGTGCATGAAGCCAAAAAAGTCCGACTTCCCGGGTATAAAATTACCCGGATCTTCCACATAGCTTCCGCAGTGTGCGGCCCATAGAGCAAGCGCACTAGCTTTTCCTTTAACCCCGCCTCCAAACTGCTAGGTCTCAGGCTCACTCACATGAATGGCAGTGACTCTATAACTCTGGATTCGGCTATTAGTGAATTTTACAACTTTTAGGACATCATGATTTAAATAAGGGCTATTTAAGTGTTGCTACTGGCTATCCGCTGATTTACAGACGTCTCTTTCCCAATGTAAGTCTATGGGAAAAAGTCTCTTGGGGCCAGTGTGCATCACGTGACGGACCCAGAATTGTAATTACACAGTTTGGCCACTATGTCAAATTGGCTTCAAAGCCTGGCGCACTTCCTGGGGGCTTGGTGTAGCAGAGGTCTGACATTCCTCTTATCTGTACCATAGACTTTTTTATTGTCCAAAACATACTTTTTCAGAGACAGCCACGACAGAGGAATATCCCTGGCTCACACAAGACTGTCCTCCAAAGTGTAATAAAAGCATCAGTCGTTTGAGTGCCCAATATGACATATGTTTACATTCAGGTGACAAAGCCTTCCAGCAGCAGGAGCAAAGGAGGAGTGAGGTGACGGTATTATAGAGCAGCAAAGCCAGTGTAGGGAGGAGGTCAGGGTGGATGGATGGGTCAACAAAACATCAGACTTTAATGTGACAAAACTCCCCTAACCTCAACAAAATACTTATTTTAACCCAAACACCAATATTTTCCTAATCTTAACCAAGTTTTTGTGCCTAAACCTAACCAAAAGTAAATCGGCTTCTTTTTTCAACAGTGATTTGTTGTGATTTTGGAAGCCATAAAGAAATTATGTTGTTTTGCCGAAAGGGTGTCAGATCAGAAAACGCTCCTATGTGTCGTTGTATCATTTGGAGGACTTGTTGCTCACATGCGTATGGATAGATCATCAGGACATGTCTTTTCACCACACTGGACGTTGCTGGACAGAGGGTTTGACAAACTGTTAGGCTAAACAGCTCAGCAAGAGTGTTTCCTGAGTACTATTCATGTGGATTTACACGAGCTCCAACAAGTATGCTGACGATATGGTACCATAGACTGAGTAACAAAAATCCAGGCTATCCTTATCTATATTTTTATTTTCGTTTCATTCTCATAAGGGGATTTTGAGGTGAGGCTACTTGGTTTGTATTGTATGTATTAATATTATAGTAGACCTCTTAACAATTCACCTCCTATGCAAAGGTATTTTATAATTATCAGAAAATGTCACTCTCAGAAACATATGTTCACAGAGCACTCTTTTGTGGTTCTGCAGCGAGATAATATGTATGCAACTGCTTCAGGTGAAAGAGAGTGACAGAGTGAAAGAGTGACGGAGGAACGAGAAAAAGAGGAGGGACAGAAAACAGGCATGCAGGAAGAGCTGGATTGGGGATTTAAAAGAGGGGAGAGAAGTGAAAGGGCCTTTGATCAGCAGGGAGAGATGGAATAAAGTCACCTCTGTTCCATTACCACCCTGTTGCTGTGAAAGTGGAAGTGCAGTGTGTGTCTCTGTGGAGCTTTGTCACAAACTGAAAGGCCTAGTGGTACACACACATGCTCAATCCACTTTGATTCAAAGACACGCTCATCCAGGCTAGTTTATGAAGCTCGGGTGAGTCCGGGCTTTTTAGTAGAGCAGGTTTTGGGTGGTGATCATGAAGGTGAATGAGTGCTGGTGGTGGAGTGGACTCTGCAATTGATTATCTCCTCTCTCTTATCATTAAAGAGTATGTCTGCAGGGAATACATGAGGAAAAATTGAATTACTTTCATGAATTATGTCTTTTTTTCTTTTTTGGTCCGCAATATTTTAACCTCCTCCACTGCAATAAAAAAGTTTGTGACAACATTTCAGGTTGAAGTTATAATTTCACAGAGCAGCATGTGTTTCGATGACATACACATTCACGGTCCATATTTCGCAGGTTGTCTGTGATTTGTTTTCTTTTTGTTTTCTCCCTGCTGCACGTCAAACTGGCTCAGACACTGAAATTATCAGCGCCTCGGATGCTGCATTTGTTTTTGACACATCACCCGAACAAGAGCGACGTAAATTAATATGTTGGTCACTCAGATTTGAACAAGTTAAAATCAAACAGACTCCTTTTTCAGGCCTTTTTCATACCAAGTCCAACATTTTCACACACAGAAATGGCATGAATGCATGTTCAAACAAAGTTCTGCTACACAAAATTACATAAATCTGAAAATCACTGGAAATGCAAAACAAGGTGAATTACTGTTCAACTGGAAAATAGTAATGTAATGCATACTTCTTAATGTTTTATCAAGATGTACTTATAAGATCCGCTAAGAGAGAAAGATCACTGTTATGTTTGATATGTCACACGAGCACATGCACATACACATTTCTATTTTTTTTACATTTAGCTCTTAAGGATATCTTCTGTTTGAAGTAATGAAAAGCTGTTTGTGTTTCACTCTGTGTGTGTGTGTGTGTGTGTGTGTGTGTGTGTGTTCAGTTTGAGTATGTGTGAAATGAACTTCTTGCCTCCAGGCAGAGGTAGCCTGCTAACAGAGATTAGTTTACATCATCCCCTTTTCAATCTTCTCTCTGTTTCTGTATCAACGTACTCTCTGTTATAACGTGCACACTGACACACACACACACACACACATTTTCAGAAACACACCCAGATAAATACACACTTGGAGTATAGAGTGAGAGGCGAGACAGATAGAGTCGGATTTAGTATATACATCTTTCCATTCATATTTTTGTGTCACCTCATGCTTCTGCTAGAGCGTAAAAAGATGAAATTCCCCAGTTAAGGATTTTGGGCCTCTGGAGGAGAAAATCTGCTGGAGGAGCAAATCACAAGTGGAAGGAGAGAGTGAGAGATACATGGGTGAGAGAGAGAGACACAGAGAGAGAGAGAGAGAGAGAGAGAGAGAGAGAGAGAAGAAAGGTTGTTAGGGAGACAGAGAGATTGCAAATGAGAAGATGAAGGGAAATCCTGCTAGCTTTCTTTAATTATACATTTGTGTCTGTGTGGACAAACAGTTGCGCAGTTAATGCGTGTGTTTGTGACTGCTACAGTTAATTTCAAATGTGTATGTCACTGTATGTGTGTGTGTGTGTGTGTGTGCAGGACAGATTCACAGTCCGAGCGTGTACGTGTCACCTAAGCAACCTGTTTTCTCACCCCTGCTAGAGGCACCATGTCATACCTCGGATATGGATTACTGTTGAAAGATTAACAAGTTCTGCTAAAACAAAAACAGATGGAGCACATAGAGCTCCGCTTTGATTTGTAGCGTAGCTGTCAAGAGCCATTGATCTCTGATTAGCTGATTCATCACCGAATACAGATCCACTGCCTTGTAGCTCTTAGCAACACTCCAGAACGGCATTACAGAGGCCTTTTTCATCAAGTCCAACATTTTCACACACAAAAATGGCATGAATGCAAGTTATTTTATGTTCTGTTGATCAACTTGGGTCTTTCAGTTACATATGTCATGGGTTACATCTTATTGGCACATATATGTAGTCTATTTTTTCCTTATATATTGATCACATTTCTCCACACAGTTTATATTGTTGACAGTTGCAGTCCAGTCGTCCTTTGATGAAGCGTTTGGCAGTAGCCATTTCCGTGTGATGACTTTCTTGCTAGCGGCCAAGAGTATTTTAAAGAGGTATTCATCCTGAGCCATGAGTTTGTCTGGGATTTTGCCCACAAAAAGGCAGTTGCTAACAAGTGGCTAAATGAGACTACAGAGGTTGTCCAATGGAAACATCCCATTGGCTTTTTGTCGAGGGAACCAGGGCGATGCTAACTTCCGGATTGGCCCACAAAAATACATCATACCTGTAGCACTCTATGGGTATCATTTGCTATTAAGTGTTATTTTACTTTATCATATCAGACCAAATACAATATCTTTTCATGCTCACAGTCCAGCAGGAATGAATATTGTGGCTGCCACCCTGCAGCCTCACAATGTTACATAAACTCAGGGTCAAGTCACACGTCCTCTCCTTGCCTCCAGTGTCGGTGTCTCTTAATCCTGAGCCCCGTTGCATTAATCATCTAAACAAGCCCTCCATCACTTCCCCACGACAGTTTCTAATACATACAGTCGCACCATACATCACACCAAGAGAAGTGGGGTCCAAAGGCAGAGGGGAAAGCTTGAAACAGAATACAGTTGCCCTTAAGCAGGCCTAATGATCAATGATAATAAATTCAAAATGACACGGCCAGTGAGTAATGTGACAATGTAGAAGAGGCTCAATCAAAGACTTAATTCTTTAAATACTGCTTGTTACTTAAATTACTTTAAAACATTTTTTCTATCATGGTGGACCGCAGAACTATGCATTATGATCTATAGGCTGGTGACAAATTAAAGGAAAAGCCTGAATAAATGAGTGTGCTTCCGTATTGGTGTGGTTTGGGTCCACTGTTCATCTTAGAGGGAAGGGTCACTGCAAATCAATACAAGGTTATTCTGAGTGATCATTTTTATGCTATGATGAAACACTTCAATCCTCCTCCAGGATGACAAATCCCCCCACCCCATCCACAGGACACAAGGGGACACTAAATAGTTTGCTGAGTATGAAAATTATGTGAATCATATTCTGTGGCCTTCAGAGTCGCCAGATCACAACCTGACAAGTAGACAGCGCTCTCCACCACCATAATAAAAACACAAATTAAGGGATTGTCTTTTGGAAGAATGGTGTTCATCCCTCCAGTACAGTTCCAGAGACTGAGCAGTTCTGGCTTCACCTTACTAAGACACTTAATGTGGGTTTTTCCTTTAAATCTGTGCTTCTGAAGTCTACGTTGCTGTTGATTCCCTCCCTTTTTGAGTTTAGGGATGCATCGATCAAACTTTTTCTTTCCCGATACTGATTGTGATTCCTCAACTCTGGGTATCTGTCTCTGTTTAAAATCTGTAAACCTCACTGTGCACAACTCATTGGATCTGTTTTCGTTTAAGTTAACATGAGCCCTGGGATTGCTGAGGCATTACAAACTGAGTCGGTGGCCCATTGTGACTGACTGAAATGTAATTTTATAACGACATTGACAAAGCAGCTGTATTTAATGTGTATCGGTCACGTCATGGACAATACCCGATTTGCTTAATAAGGTCAGTACTGATGCCGATCCCTACTTCAGTTTTACAAGAGAAACTATCTCATCTAAACTGTCACATCAAGACTCAGACGCAAGCCCAGAGGTGATTTGTTTTTTTGTTTGCATTTTCTTTTGGATGTTGTGAGTGCAATCAGTGAAAACGCAGCTGTTCATTTCCTGCAGGGCTCCAGTCAAGTCAGCATGTATGCTTGATTGGCAACTTTTGAGATCTTTATCTCTTCTGCTTTCATGCATACTTTTGTTTTGGACTCACACCGCTGGTTACACAACACATCGCAGAGGATACGGCAATGCACAAAAAGACACGTTGAGAAAGAGCATTAGGCCTTTTTCACAGAAGGATGGTAGGAAAAACCACATGTCAATAATAACATTAACGATGGCTGAATTGTATTTAGCTCAGTTTCAGTAGTGGAACAGCATCTATAATGGCTGCATTGATTCTGTTGAGAGGAAGTGAACATGTTGAGGTTTAAGCGACCACTTAAAGGAGCTGCTGGTCCTCTAGTTCCACATCTCTCTTTGTTTCCTCTTCAGCCTACAATTGCATCCTACATCCAGAACTACATCCCAGGTGTAAATAAGTCCCTGGTTGGACGGCTAGAATGAAAACCAGCTGGGCCTTTGTTCCTCGACGTTTGAAGAGATTAGCCTGTAGCCTGTTAGGGGAGGGAGAGACACGTTGAATGCAAAAAGAAGTATAAGAAGGGTAAAAGGGAAAAAATGATGTATAGTGAAATAAAGTGGTTTCAATTGAATTGATTCTCAACCAGTGCAGCTGAGACCTCTCACGCACACACATGCACACACGCACATATGCAGAGGCTTGCACACATGCCACTCTCCAGCTGCACGTTAAACCTAAATGCTTGTAAAAACCAAAAACCAATCAAATCTCCTCCCGGGTGAGAGGGCAGGTGTTCAGCTGCGGTTGGCAGCTAATTTGGATGTGTGTGTTTCTGCAACTACAAATGTGTGTGTGTGTGTGTGTGTGTGTGTGTGTCTGTGTGTCTGTGTGTGAGTAATAAAGTGTGAGGTTTGCGTGGGAAGTCCACTTCAGCTGTCAGTCAGCCATCCCACGCATGGTGATCTTTCAGGGTCCGGTCATCCACCGTGCAAGGGGCTCTGATTGGTTCCTGTGACCTTGCTCTACGGTAGGAACATAACACACACACACAGACACGCACACACACACACACACACACACACACACACACACACTTGACACTACAAGTCGCTAGTGCCTACAATGTGAAAGTGTTAACAGTTTTTTGTCCCAAAATTATGATTAATACAAGTACCTACAAAAACACACACACACACACACACACACACACACACACTCTCTCTCTCTATGCACCCAGAATTTTAAACTTAATTCTAGACGTTTTTGTTTTTTTAAGGAGAAAAATCAGCCCCACATTTCTGCTGAGATGGATGGGGGATTGGCTGGCCTGAGGGGGGCAGTGTGGCTCTGTGGTCCAATGGGAGACGAGAGGTAGAGGAGATAAGAGATGAAGACATCCTCACCTTGTAACTTTCACCCTTTTTCTTAGAGTCTCACACAGCTTCAGAATGGGACTCATTCTCCATCCCTTTCTTGTTGCTGCCTTCAAGGTCTCATATGCTCTTATAACAGAGTACAGTAAAAGATCCTAAATATAACTTGTTGTGGATTCAGGGACATTTGGTTAAGTATGAAAAATAATAAAGGCTGTGTTCAGTTCATCGGTGCATCGTGCTTCACTGAAAGAATGAATCACAGTGTGTAGTGAATCTACATGAATATATGTATATGTATATATGCTATAATATATCACCATAACCTTTTCCATGCACTCTCTTACATGTGTCATGTATCGGCAGCTTGGATATGAAAGAAAACTGTTTCTTTCTGTGTTGATCTGTGTTGTTCACTTTGTTGGGTCTTTGACATGCGCTCAGCTCCCAGTAGATTTTTTCTGACAACTGCAATGAAGGCAGCATGTGTGTGTTTCAGCAGAGGAGGAGGAGGAGACACGTGGAGGGCAGAAGCAGGAGGTCTGTGTGTGTGTGTGTGTGTGTGTGTGTGTGTGTGTGTGTGTGTGGGGTGGGGGTGGGGGTGGGGGTGGGGCGGTGACAAGGTGCTGTGACGTGCGTATGTAACAGATGTGCATGTAGAAAGCATGCCAGAGGTGTACATGCACCAGTGACCAGCTCAGCCAGGTGCATGCATGTTCAGTGTAAATATGTGTGTGTCAGTTGGTGTATGTGTGTGTGGTGTAACCCTGAAGTCATGCCTTCATGCATGACAGTAAAAAAAGGGCTGCTGCTCTCTCTCTCTCTCTCTCTCTCTGTCTCTTTCTCACACACACACACACACACACACACACACACACACACGTTTCCATCACTTCAGAGGACATTACATTGACTTACATTAATTTCCTGGAGACTTATCCTACCTGTAACCACTACTTGACTAACCCTTACGGCATCTTTTTAATATTTTCTTTTAAGATTTTGACAAGGATGTTTTATATTTAGAGGAGTTTTATATCATTTTACCTTTGAACGTGCACCACAGACTACACCCTCGGAGGAAAGGAATAATACGATATTTTGGGAAATACGCTTAGTCGCTTTCTGGCGGAGAGTTAGATGAGAAGGTCAATACCTCTCTCACATCTAAATATATAGGTTAGCTTAGCTTAGCACAAACACTGGAAACGGGGCAGCTAGCCTGGCTCATTCCAATGGTAACAAAATACTCTTACCAGCACCTCTAAAGCTCACTAATTAACATGTTCCATCTTGTTTGTTTAATCCGTACAAAAAACGACGTGTAAAAACGGCAATTTGCCACTTTACA
Organism: Macquaria ambigua; assembly: GCA_008360985.2. Lineage (NCBI taxonomy): Eukaryota > Metazoa > Chordata > Actinopteri > Centrarchiformes > Percichthyidae > Macquaria > Macquaria ambigua. The sequence continues at coordinate 144,759 of VMKM01000670.1, read as the reverse complement.
GGGAGTTATGTACTGGATGATTTCTTGGCTGGGACCAGTAACTTCCTGGAGTCTCTGCTGGTTGCCTGGCACATAACCAACCCCAAAAAACTTCAAATTGTCATTTTTACACTTGTGTTTTTATACAGAATTAAAAAAGACATACCGTGTTACTTAGTGAGCTTTAGAGGTGCTGGTAGGTGGAGTTTGTAACCGTTGGACAGAGCCAGGCTAGCTGTTTGCCCCTGTTTCCAGAGTTTGTGCTAAGCTAAGCTAACTAGCTGCTCATATTATTCATGCTTCATATTCGCCGTACATGTGACATGAGAGTGGTATCAATCTTCTCCTTTAACTCTGTCAGAAAGTGAATAAGCGTATTTCCCAAAATGTCTAAATATTTCTTTAATTACACAACAAATACACATTCTCTATTCCTCTAACACTGTTTGGAGCCTATCATAGACATTAGTAGACACAGTATTTAAATTAGAAATTATTCTTTTAATTAGAGTGTCACTTTGTAAAATCTTATTTTAGAGATAAAGTTTTGTAATAATAGATTCAGCTCTGTATTTTCTGGCTGTATCACTTTTGCTAATAACCTCACTGGACACCGTCAGCTTCTGTTAGCATTCAAATATACATATTGATCAGTTGTTACATTTGTGTACTGGAGTGTTTCAGAGCTCTAGTTTGTGTGGCAACATATTGACAGGAGCTAAACAAAAATTAGGGCAATATAATGATCCAGTCTAATGAAAGCATGCCCTGCCCAGTAATTAACACTAAACAAATTAATAGCTGTGAAACTGATAGGCCTGGATAAGCTATTAAAGGTCAGGACGCTGAGGAACTTCTGTCTAATCCCAGTTATCTCTGTTCTGAATTCAAAATTCTTTTTTTTGTGGAACAAAAACAACCAAATTAATCTGACCTGACCTTAGAAAAACTTTTCCTGGTTTCTCCTCATCAATAAAGAGCCACAATGAGACATTTTGTCTTACTTCAGTCACTGTTATGTGCTACACTTAGAAATGTGTCTTGAATTGTGTTTCTATTCCGAGGTGTTTTTGATGTGTATTCCTCTGCATGCTTACACTTATCAGTTTTTACACCTTACAGGATGTACTTTTATATGTTGTATCATGTTTAGTAAGTGTGTGCCTGTCATGTGTTATATGTCACTCTGGTTTAAAATTAGACTGTTATATTGTTCTATAGAGGATGCCTTAATGTACCTAACTAAATCATAATGTATCTGAAATAGAGGGAAGGAGCAAGAAATGGAAGAGAAGCCATAGGGGAAGAAAATGAAGGGTTTCTATGTTTGTCATCCCCACAGGGAGGAGAAAATTTCTGTATGGCAGAAAGATGGAATTGGTTGAAAGTAAGAAAAAAGTGAGTTTGGAGGAGGACGAGTAAAGGGCAGCGAGGTAGAGAGAGAGATGGCGGGATGGAAAAGAGGAAAATTAAAGCTCATGGTGTGTTTCCCTCAGGGCATGGCATCACTTTCCTGAGAGATATCTGTAACACCGTCCACACCCTGTTGACTGGAAGGGCCGGGAGTGAGTGCCTTTGGGCGTTCCCTTGTGCAAGTGTGTGTAGGAACACATGCTCTTACAGGCCTGTGTATGCACGCACAGGCATGCACACAAATTCTAATTAAGTGGTTGTTTATGTTTTTGCATCATCTCCTTTTACATGTGAGCAGTTTGAGTTCTGTTTTGTGTTCCTCTTGTGTTTGCTTTCCTTTTATGTGTGGTTCATGGGTGTACAGCGTGTCAACTCTGTCTCCTCCTCCTCCACAGTGTGATGCTGGATAACTGTATGTGATTACAGGTGCACAGGGAAGAGCTTCAGAGTGCGATCCCACCGGTCCGCACTGCAGCTCTCTGAGACCACTCGCGAGGCCCTGCGGTCAGGCGGGACGCATGCGGAGCTGGCCAGCGTGAGACGAGGCGGAGCTCCAGATTAACTGTCCGCTCTGTTGCTGCAGGGATGACACACGGCAGGAGCTAAGAGATCAAGCATACACAAACACAAAGAAAGTAAAACAAACAAAAAAATCATAGACCCACAGACTCATCCACTAGCGCACAGCTTGAGCCTTTGGTTTTGTATTTCTCTCTGCACCCTCTCTGCCCATTCCACACAATGACCCAAATCATTGGTTATATTTTCCCTTTTCTTACTTCAATAGCTTCGCTCTCTCTGCTTTCTCACTTACTTTTCTTCATTCTCCTTCCATGAAAGAGCCCTGAAAGCCTAGACTGTGATTTTTACACCCCTTTTTATCTGCTTGACTCACTAAAAAGTGATCCCTCTCCACGGCGATCCTCCCTTTCTCCCACTGGTGTTACACTTATCCCCATATCCCTCCCTGTCTCTTTGAGTTCGCTACAGGTGTGACCTAACTCCTTTACAATTCCCTCTCCATTTCCTTCCTCGCTCCCTTTTTTCACATGAAAGGCTTTCTGCTACCCTCAGCTCACCCTCATTCCTGCTCTTTCTTCTCAGTGCACCCTCACCCTCTCTTTTAGCCCCAGGAGATAGCTTGGATAACAGGTGGAGCCACTGGTTTTGGGGGATCAAGTTTCCATCTGCCTGAAATGCAAGAATGCAGCATCACCCTGGGCTACAATGAAACCAAACAATAAACCACACAGTCGCAGGCGCGCACACACACACACACACACACACACACACACACACACACACACACACACACACACAAGAGACCCTGAAACCACCCAGTGAAGCCATTGTAAGTGTGTTCGATTAGAAAAGTGGACTTCTATTCATTCAGTTTATTAGCTTTTAATGTTGTGTCTTTCTCTGTAATCATTTTTCTCACAAACAAGAGGAGGAAGATGAAGAGGTCAGGAAAGAGACAGATTCCTGTGCAAAGATGCCTGCAAGCACACAAGCATGAACAAACACACACTCACACAGAGCTCATTTCACAACGGACTGAGATCTTTAGGTTCCACATGGCCTTGACATCACATTATAGCAACAACCAAAGCCTCAACACAAAGACCCTTATATTGTCCCTTTATGTTCTGTATACCACAGAGGATGTATTGTATGTATTGATGGAGTTTATGCACTCTGACTAGGTGTGGCACACACGCTGTGTTGAAGCTTGATTCATATCCAGCAGCCTGCGGCAATTATATGATGGTGAAAGAGCAGTTTACAAAAAAACAGCCATTTTGCTGATGGGAACAGGAGCTCTAAAAGCAAGAAGAATAAGCAATTGATGTTGTTAGTCAATGTCCCACAGCTATGCTTTAAAATCTCTGTCTCTCCCTCTGTCTGCAACCACTTTTCCATTGTGTGTATCCTCCCAGCACTCCACTGCTATGACAGGCCAGTTAATATTGACATTATCTCCCTCCACCACGATGACAGCTCGAGCTGCAGGAAGCCACTCATTAGCTCTGCATGTGCTTGTATGCTTGTGCGTGTGTTAGTGGGTGTGTATGTGCGTGCACAACTGTGTTGATTGCCGGGACAGAAGTCATTAGCCTAGTCAAACAGGTGTTAAAGAGACAGGGGACTGTCCCAATGTTTGCCTCTGAGAGAATAACAGAGATTGGTGTCATCGTTCAGCCCGATCATAGATCCTTCTGCGGAGGTCATCTCGTCGCTGCACTGTGAGTGTGTTGAAGGGAGAGCGGGAGTACTGTGTGTGTGTGTGTGTGTGTGTGTGTGGATGTGTGTGTGCATGTGTGTTGGATGGAGAGAGGGTGGGTGGGAGTACAGAGTGAGAGGAGGGAGAGATTTGTCGAGCAGATGTAGCTAGATGCGTTGAGATAGATGTCCATGCACATGTCAGGTTAGATATCCATCTGAGGTGAACTTACAAGATGAATATTGTGTGTGCAAATGTGTGTGTGTGTGTGTGTGTGTGTTGGTAATTATACGCGTCTCTCTCTGGGTGAGAAGCCATAACAGGATGCTTTGGTGATAGAGAGCAATAGATGGATTGAGGGCAGAAAATGCAGTGGTAATTGTACTGGATACACAGGTAATTGGAAGCTAAATTGGCTTCAGAATTAGAACCTGTGAGCACTCAGTCAGTCTGTGTATGGGAACCAGATAACCCACTGTGTGTGTGTGTGTGTGTGTGTGTGTGTGTGTGGGCACATTTCTATTGAGAGACAGGAGGGGAAATATATACACTTGAATGACTAATAAGAACTGGACACGTTACAAACTGAACCCAATAATGTTATGTAAAATGAATGCTTGAGGAAATGATTCCAAGCCGCTGTGAGTTTCATTTCAAAACAGTTTGTTTTATTAAATCTGACATTTATTGGGATTTATTTTACTATCAACCGTTTGCGTACGCTCTCGTGAGTTCTTGTTCAGGACGATGTGTATGGATAACAAGGATTTTATTTTACCATGGAGGGTCAATCTTGACCTTGGGAACACGTCTGTAATATAATATTCTAAACTCAAGGTTCACTTACTGTGTTTTTCCAGGGCTTTTGATGGTGTCTCATGGCTTTATTCAGAGAATCAGTTGAAAGCTCTGGAAAAACCTAGAAAGAGAATCTTGAGTTTAGAATATTCTGACACAGGTACGGATTTTCGTGAATTTTGTGATTTTCTTTATGCATCACATGTCAAAATTAAATGTAAAGGTTAGTAATGATCAATGTATTGATCAGGTTTCAGAATATGTTGGTATCATGTTAGATTTCAATTACGAGTTTGAGAAACGTAAAAACAGTGAGCAAGATTGCAAAAGCTAATTTACACTTATTTATGTTGTTGGTCACTGGTGCTACTTATATATATTTATATATCACCTATTTTCAAAACAGTCCTGTCTACTCTTTACCTTTATTTGTTCAGCTTTGTAGTCCTTGTTTTAGCTGTTATGTCTATTTCTGTATAAGTACACTGAGAGCAATGAAAAAACTGTTGTATGTGTACACATACGTGGCCAATAAAGCTGATTCTGATTCTGATTTAGACTCATCAGAGATTGTTTACGGTTCTATTCTACAAACAGTTTCATGCATTCAAATGATCTTTTCACATTTAAGTTGTTAGAAACGTCTTGAGCTTCTGCAGTAATCAAGCCTCTTTAGATGATGTACAGTATAACCGTGCAAATTAAAACTGTGGATAGGGACCTGATAAGATCTCACCACTCATGTTTTTAAAAAAATATGTAACGTTTTGACCACTTTGAAACATTTGCTAATAGTAGACTTATAAAGAAGTTTTTATTGTAATATTGTTTTTTTTTTTGTATTGTTCTGTATGTGTTTTCCTATTTAGTTGTGTTTTTGTATAAAGGCCTAGGTATTGGTGTTGCAAACTAGCTTAGGCTATAAGTGCTGGAGTATTAATTAATTAAGTGTATTTCTAAAAACAATAAATACAGTAAGTATTTAGTGAAAACACACCTACAGTCTGATAGATCATGTGAAAATATGAATCTTACTGCCATTTATAAGATTAGGCACATGTGACTGGATCGCCCTAAAATATCAGTGCCCCATTCATTATCACTAGAGAGAACCCAGGCAGTATATCAGTAAGTCTTGGTGCTGTAGATTTTAGCTTTGGGTGAGTTTCCTTTTTATAAATAGTTACTGGGCAGTGTGGTATATGTATCTTATATGCATAACTGAACTTTCCTTTAAAATCATTACTTTTTACAGGGTTTTTATCAAATAAAATCTAGCCTTACACCAGGGGGTAAGATATGGGCAACTTATTACATCGAACATATTCTTTTATACATTTCCAGCCTCCTTTTTCTATTTATGATTCGGGTCAGTTCTGGAGAATATTTTCCCCTGAAGCTAAATGTGTTAAAATGCTGCTTACATTCATTCACATAACATTACTGCGATATCCATGACCTGCCTCCACTGGAACAGGGCAGAGACAGGAGGAAAGTAAATGGGACAGCTGTATTAGAAATGGGAGCTCATGGAGGAATAGCGCTGGGAATCTGGGAAACACATCAGACACAGTTTGAAGAAAGTAAAAGCGGAGGTCAGAGGTGACCAGGGGCATCATTGTATTTAGAGCATGGTAATGCTGTATATTAAATTTCAAAAATACCTCGCTCAAACTCAAGGACACCACACAAAGTGGGACAGAAGGCTGTTAAAAAAATAAAAATCATGGTTAAAAATGAAAGTAGCTCTGTGAAAGAGAGACAAAAACCATACTTGTCTGAGCAAAATGGTGATGGTATCATAGCAACTGGCAGATGTCCAAAGTTTAGGAGCAGTCTTTTCACTGTCTCCAAACATGTTGCTCCTTGTCTGGTGTGGTCATAGGTGGAGATAGGTGGAGATGGGTGACGGGGGGGTTGGGACAAAGAGGCCAAGATCCAAGGGTGCAAAAGACCACTGGGCAGGCAGAGAGGGTGGAACAGGTCAGCCAGGTGTGTGGTTGCTGAATTTTTAGCATCTTGTAGGAGAGGAAAAGAATCTCAGAGGAAATGCAGGGTTTTGACAGGTGAGTTGTTGCAGCGTTTTGATATTGTGCAGTCAAGCAAAATATGAAGACCCGAGCAACAACATGGCTGACGTATAGAAAGCAATTAAAGGCCTTGCTGGTGCCACTACACCAGGTTCCCTGGTACATTTGTGACAGAAATACAGATGAGTGACCAAACCAACCTGAAGTTAATATGTTGGGTCACTTCAAGCCACCAGAGCAGCTTCAATGCACCTTGGCATAGTTTCTACAAGTCTCCAGAACTTTACTGGAGGAATGAGCACCATTCTTCCAAAAGATAGTGCCTCTTTTATTGTTTCGACGATGGTGGTGGAGAACATTGTCACTCCAAAATCACCCACAGTGGGGTTGAGATCAGGGCCTGTGTTGCTCAAACTAAGGATTTAGGAGTAAAAAGTTCTTCGCCAATGTTAAAAATATCTCACATTTATCAAGCTTCCTACTTATAGCTAAGTGTAAGTTATCTTTTAGACCAGTTTTCAAGTGATCACATGATTAATCACGTGTGCTCAGAGCAGGAATAGCCAATCAGGCAAGGATTTACCCTGCATCTGCCATATTGTTCATTCTTAAAAAAAATCCTCAGTGATGTTATTCTGCAAAAACTTGATTTAGTTTTGTTTTTATCTATGTGAAATATTTCCACCAGCAATTAACATATGACATTAACAACAATGTAATATATATATATACAAATTGAAATGGACTGAAATGTTAAAATCAAATGCAAATAGTAGCTACAACTACTCTCTGATCATATTGCTTCAAAAAATGTATTATTTGACTGTTGATATTTTGTATACTCAGTGCAGGACAGGTCTCAGAAGGTGGGTTATTCTGTACCACAATCATCGAGGATCTCTAGGAGCTCTCTTAAATTTAAAAGATTTTTTAGGTTGAAAAAGAGGTTGAAAGATAGCTTTTATTCTTAAATTTGTAAGTAGGAGTAAAAGTGAAGGATTTTTACTTTTTAATTTTAATATAGTTCTGATAGCAAATTTGAACCAGAAGATGAGGATTTTGGTGTTTTAATGTGGAATCCAGAGCGACCTCTGAGGTTTGGCACCTCAGACTGAGCAGCAGAACATTTTCATGGAAACTCCAAGTAGCATCATAGTGACTTTTCTGGAAACAGAAAATGGGAAGCCAATTGCCAAATTAGCCTGGATGGAAAGATAAATGGATGAGCTGAGGTGAAGGTGCTTGAGGAGAATGTGTTGGGGACAGCTAGACAGCGTAGGGAGACTATTTGGCCACTCAAGGGATAGAAGGTCTGTCTCTGAGGATTTATTGAGGCAATAAAAGATAAGGTCACTGTGTTGTAGGCTTTAATATTAATGTGCCATTTAATGACCCTCACTATGGAAGAAACTAGGTTATCACTAGTACTAAGATGTAGCCCCAGGCAGTTATTTTGTAATGAAGCAAGTGCTTGTGTGTGTAGCTGGACCACCAGTGGTGCTTCAGAGAGTTCCTCCTCAGTAGGCGAATATATAATATATAGTCAAATTTCTTTGAAGTAAGCAAGGTGAAAGAATCTCCAGGCTATATTCTTCTCATTGTAGTCCTGCCTACTTCTGCCTCCCCAACTACTTTGACACACAAATTCTCTATTAAGTAATATATAATAACAAAAGTAATAATGTGAAATCCCTTAATAAGTATACATGGTTGACTGGTTGTCTACTTTTGAGAGAAAAATTTGTAAAAACTTCTTCCAGACTCGTTTCTCTGTGTGGGTTTTGGGGGCGCCGTCCACCACGCTCTCAGTGCTGGCATTGCTTCCCGCCCCCTGGCTCGGACTGTCCAATAGGAACAGCGGGAGCACTCTGCTCGACCAATCAGCAACAACGGATGATAGTGAATGGAAGTTTAGTTTTTGAGTTTGGAATAGATCGAGGGAGAGATTAACGGAGAGGCTGAGCAAGAAATGGCAAGAAATGGCAGTGGAAAAAGTAAATTCAGACTCATAAAAATTGACTGTTTGCTTTCACTAACGACTGAAGACGCAGCAGCTACTCGAATAAGGCTAAACAAGAGCCCTCTCTCTCCCCCAAGTGCCGAGGAGGGTAGCAGGTGTTTAGTTGAGGGAGACGCATCGCCTCAGTCGGCTCCCCAATCCTCAACAGGGTGCTGAGACGGAGAAAAACGGCTCTAACGCCGCTAACTGGGGACAAAAACTCCCGTGAGTATGAACGGACAACGATAGAGCGTTTGTAAAATAGCCGTTTCTTTCCCGGGTGGACTGTTTTGGAGGACCGTTGAAGACTGGATGAAAAAAGCGAAAGGCTCGTGTCGCAGTAGCAGCAGTGAGAGTAACATTACCGTCTCTGTAACGGCTGCTTTTTTCAGTTCAAACCGACTGTTACTTTTTGGCTCGTGCTAACCCCTCTTCGCCAGTGTGTGTACAAGTAAAAGAAGAAATAAACACTCGGTTGATGCTGAGAAACTTGTATTGCGTTTCATGTTTGTTTTTTTGCTAACCTGTTGTGTCATTTTTCCGTGGAGTAATCCGAGACGCGGCGCATTACGGCAAGTTAGCCTATCTGGTATCCGAGACAAGAGTCCCCTTCTGGGAGAGTGGTGGATTAATTTCGACCCCGAGACGACTTGGGTTAACAGTTAATTAGGATATCTAACTTAAGATAACAGACTGCAGCCCACGCTTCTCCATCCCCACACTTCTGCAGTTTGTTCGCAGTCAAAAAACAGGGGTCTTCACAGAATCAATTACTGAATTGATTTTTTAGAGCACACACACACTCAGCCAAAGCATGGGTAATTTACGTGTGTTATTGCTTTTCTGTTAATACGACCACTGTGTCTAAACAGCTAAATGATCCGCGGGACAAATCCCCCGGTAAAGACATCAAAACAAGCGCGGATTTGAGGTCGATAGCAGAGAATAAGCCGATAAGTCTAAAACACACTCAAATGTATTAATTCCTTGCTCGGATCAATCCAAATGAAAATGAGGTATCGCAGGACGCAGAAACACACGGACTCCGCCACAACAGATAGAGATTGCCGTGCCGTTACACCGTGAAGCCAGACTTGTGAGGGAAAGTATTTCTGTTGGTGAGGCGAGGCGACCCTCCTCCTTCTCCCGCTGCCTGCCGAGTTTTGGACACCGGAGCTGTGAAGTCAGAGAGCGGGGAGCTTGTCGGCAGTGACAGCGGTGAACTCCTGGAGCTCGGAGCTTCGCTTCACCGGGAAAGCGCGGGGGTGCCGGCGCCGAAGCCCGTTCCTCTCCGCTCGGACTTCTTCCCATTCGTGCGCAGGGCTGAGAGAGAGAGAGAGAGAGAGTTGCAGCAGCAGCAGAGCACAAGCTTACACGGACACTGTTGGTTCCCTCTCTCCCGCATGATGAAACCGGGAGTTTGCTGCCCTGAGGGGTCCTCGGAGCGTGTGGAGGGACCCGCAGCATGGATCCGGCAGAAGATGATGGGGACAGGGACGACCCGGAGTGGGAGCCGGTGTCATCCTCTTTTTCTGCTGCTTCTTCTCGGCAGCAGCTGCCACATGTTGCACGGCCAAGGTAAGAGCAGGAGTCCTGGGTTCAAATGTCAGATGATGCACTAAAAAATATTTATGTTTATATATGTATTTAGATCCATTCATGCTGTAGGCGTTTAAAGGGTATACATAGCATTGTACAAAACGTATGGTCTGAAACACTTACTGACTCATTTGTCACCGGGACCATGGTGAACAGGGGAAACGTGACACCATGACTCCTAAACTGGGAACAAGTTGGGTGATTTATTAGACCCAGTATAGCAGTTTGTTAGTTGGGATGTGTCTCATGTGTCCCTGCAGGAGGGGGGGGATAGAGAGAGAGAGAGGTGTGGTGGTGGTGGTGTGTGTGGGGGGGTTATTAGGCCAGCAGCAATGTTTTTTTTTGTAAATAAAGTCAGGTTGATTGTTTGTGTTCCAGAGACAGTGCATGTGTAAATTATTGTTATTGTAATGATGATGCTTAGATTGTAGGATGATGATTGTAGGATTAAGGTATTGAGGATGTGTGTGTGGGGTGGTGTTACAGTTTCCAAGCATTGATAATCCCCCTCTTAGTCAATGACCTGCTTAACTACAGCTCTTGATTTGGCACAAACACATGCAGCTGCATAATTTAAGTTGCCTCCTATTAGTCCAGTGTTGACCCTGTTGTGCTGGCAGGTGTCCAGTGTTTGACTTGTGGCTGCAGAGGGTTACTGCGTGGAGTAATTGTTGAATACAGCAACAGGGAAGAAGTCGCATATGATGAGATATCGATTCCTGACCAAAGTTGTTTGTGGAAATTGTGCGTTGCCATGTTACATGCATTTTTTTTTTGTAGCTATAGGGATAGTGATGGAGATAACCAGGGTTTTTGTGTGTTTCTGTGTGTGTGTGTGTGTGTGTGTTTGTTTGTATGTGTGCATGTACCCCATGGAATCATGTCAGAGAGGCAAAACAAAAGCACAGAAAAGGTCAGGCTGGTGTCAGCTCACAGTTTTCTCTGGGTCACAGATGGCGTGGTGCGCAGAATGTAAGGCTGAGACTTGGGGTTATGTGGAGGAGGGGTCTTAGGAATGTCTGTGCATATACATGTGTGTTAGAGGTGGGGGGTGTGCTATTAGCGAACCCACGGAGAATGTGTGTGCTGTTAAAGTGCAGGAAAGTGCCTGCGTGAGTGTAAAAGAGGGAGCACAGGTAGAGGAGGAATGAGGAAGGAAGGAAAGTCAGGAGGCAGTGTGGTAAAGAGGAGAAGGAGGTGGTGTGAGAAGAAGCAGAGGAAGGAGAGGGGAGTGGCAGGGAAAGGGGAGTGAGAATAAAAAATGGAGTGGGGGGGTTGGAGAGGGAATGCGGCGCACTGTGCTTGTCACTCAGAAAGCTATGCCTGCAGTTCAATCGATGATGACGGTATGACAACACCTCTGTGTGTGTCAAAAGTTGCTCTCCTCTGCCTTCTTTTCCCAGTCGTCACACTCTCCCCTCTTCCTCCCTCCCTCCTCGGTGTTGAGGAGGAGGTGGGAGACGGAGGGACGGTGTGGCTGCAGAGTCAGCTCCTTCCGTCCTCTCCCTCTAATGTCAAGGTCTCAGCACCAGCACCCGAGTTACCACACACCCCATTCCCCATTCTCAGACCCACCAACCCCTTCCAGCTGTCTTGGGTGGGGGGTGGGGGGTGGTGGGGTGGGGTGGGGGGTTACCCTGCTGCTAAATGTCTGTCCACTTCAGGATGGCTGGCAGGGGGTTGTGTTTGTATATATGTGTGTGCTGGCGGTAGGGGGTGAATTAGAAATTAGTGAAACAGATACGGGATGGAGCTGGTGGTGGTGGTGGTGGAGGTTGAGGGGGGGCGGGTGGGGTTATTGATTTGATAAGCTGTGCCAGGCGGCCAATCGAAAGCTGTAGATTTTCCAGGTTCCGACCCCACTATCCCCAGCATTTATTAGGACGTTTTATTTTAGGAGGAAAAGGATGAAATTCATGAGCCAGGCTTGATCCTCCTGATCTCTCCCCGCCTCTCTCTCTCTCTTCCCTCCTCCCCCCTCTGTCCCCCTCCCTCTTTCACTCTCTCTCCCTCTTTCTCTCAGTCAATCGATGCCCACACCCCTCCTCATAAATGTGGGGCTTTATATGAGCCAACTCTCGTCTCTGGGAGCACATTTAAATAAGCTCATCGATCTTTCATTTTAGAGTTTAAGTGACGGCAGCATTTTACTGTCCCCATCCTCCACCTCTCATCTGCTCACCTCTTCACCCTCCCTTCTTTATTCATAACTTATCCCTCAGCCCCTCCTCCCCGTTGCCTCCTTGTCACAGAGTGGGTTCTGCTCCACAGCTGTTTGTCTGTTAGTGGTACAGAATATGATTTACACACACTAAATGCGACCCATCCTTGACTTCAGTCAGAATAAAAAGTCCAGAATGAGGCTCTGTCTGTATTCATGCTGGAAATATGAGTCCAGAATGCCTCACTATCCTCAATATTAATGTTGTAAGATGAAGTCCTTGCCAACTGTTTAGGATTTTGTGAAAACAGTTGGACAGCCAAGCGTTTTGGAGATTTTCAACATGATTTTCAAACATATTTAGAAACCCAAATCATGCTAATGTTCAAAGTCAGAAAGGGTTCACATAACAACAGGGATATGGACCATTAGGTTTATAATACGTGGAGAATTATTTTGTCCCAGTTGCTAATGTGGATAATGATAATGGTCTATAAGTAGCCAAAATGTAATGAAAAAATACTGCTGGTCGTCATTATTGCTAACCTTGCCGAAGGTAATTGCATTAAAATGTGGCTCGAGCATCCCAGCTGTTAAACTATTGCACTACTTTCGAGTCTAAAAAACAAATTGCAGGTCGTAATTTTTAGGGCTCTTACAAAAGTTTAGTTTCTTGCCATACATTTGGAAGTTTTCTTGTGCTTCAACTAAGGCCAAGCAAAGACTTGCATCAGCAATGCTGACCCACTTAGTGGATCTATCAGTGTGATTAGGTTTGATATGACACATGTCAGTGGCTCAACTAAGCCAGAGCTTGATGCTGATTGGACCACTGGGCATGCTTAAGTGAATTGAGGTCACTGGTAGGACATTTGGATGGTGGGCTGTGGGCTGGGAGAGTTCTGTGCGTGATGTCAAAACCCAAATCAAATCGACCAGCATGCAGTTTTACACATGCACACACACACACACACACACACACACAAAGTCCTTTTCTCTCATCAGTGTCAAACAGTTAAAGCGGACGTGGACATTTGCGTAACCACGTTGTAATGAGGAGAGGGTAAATTAGGAACCTCGTCCAACTGATTATCATCGTCCACACTGCACAACCTTACTGTGACTTTTCCACCTCTCTCACACTCTTGTGAATCTCATGTCTGTTTTTACATTTTGTATTATTTTCCACTGATGGTCTCACTCAGGGAATGAAATTAGCACCTTCCACCTGCCAAATACAGGATAAATGTTGGCTGTGGCAGGTAAAAAAATCAGGTCACCTGCCACCATGGCAGATAGGTTTTTCTTATATTAATAAATATTATTTTTAAAAGGCAATTCTTAAGTTAAGAATAGTCAGGGATTAAGGTTACATGATAAATTCCATATTTCTACTGTCAGGTACCACTGACTAAGTGTTTACAATTTTAAAGTGTTCTACATAGATTTCAGAAGTGGCAGACAAAAAAATTGAGTGGCCAGTAGAAATGTTCTGCCACAGTGGCAGGTGAGGAAGAAACCTGATTTCAGACCCTGGTGTCACTTTTTCTGCTGCAACATTTGCTTGCAGCGTATTAAAACCAATATTTTTCAACAGTTGTGAAGCAATTTGTATCAGAGGATCAGTTTGTCACTAGAGGTATTGTAGCATGCACGCTCCATTACCTTTACCTTAGCATGCAACCTGAGGATTCTGATGTATTTTAAACTGTAAATGTACTGCTTGTTACAAAACAGTTATATACTATGCTTTCTTTGCTCACAGACACAAATGTAATCCCACATTCAAGTAGTTTGAATTTTGGAGGCCTTAGGAGAGACTTTGCTGTCGGATGGATTGTGTGTGTGTGTGTGTGTGTGTGTGTGCATGTGCGTATGTATTATAGAAGCAGAGCAAACGGTGGAGGAGAAGACAGTGTGAATGTGTGTGTGTGTGTGTGTGTGATAGACGTCAGGTTAGTCAGGTCTAAGAGGAAGTGAGGTCCCTGGTCGACTCCCTTATTTCCTGTCTGTCAGGTGGAACAAATCACCACACTTCCACAGCCACCTGACACTTTGCGCTGCGTGTGCGTACATGTCTGTGTGTTTGAGAGGGACACAGTTTGTGTGTGTCTACCTGTCTTTGTGTGCAGGCCGAGATTTTAGTCTGACAGGACTGCAGACTACATTCAGTATGTGTTGCTGGCAGCAGGTGTGTGTTTGTGTGTGTGTGTGTGTCAGGTTGATGCCAACCCTCTATCAGTCCTAAGTGTTTTCTTTTCACAGCAGAAGAAGTGGCAGCTATAGAGAAGCATCCAGAGTCTCCTAATGGAAAATAGTCACCTGCGTGTGTGTGTACAAAGTAGAGACCAGCAGGTGCATCTATCCCATTTTCCTTTGTTCACATGTACACACACAAACTTGCAGTAGTTATATTACTTTTTTTGGTGAGCCTGTACGTTGTGTTGAGGTCATTAAGAGGTCAGCTGGGTCATGTTTCCCACTCCAGCAGTGTTACTATGACTGTGGTCAGTTTGAGGGACACAATATTAAATATTTATATAAGGCATGGATATAATTGCCAAAAGCTTTGTGTGTGTGTGTGTGTGTGTGTGTGTGTGAAGTGTCTACACACGTGTGTGTGGGCTTCTGCCCAGTCAGAATGGTTTCCTATCTGTGAAAAGATGCACTTTATAGGAGTTTTTCCTCAAAAACATCCTTCAGAGCTTTGAAATATGAGCCAAGTGGGATACACTCCGGTCTCCCTCTGCCTCCCCCTCTGCCTTGCTTCTTTTTGCTCTTCATTTTTTTTGTGTTTGTTCTTTCAGTATCGCTCCTCTTCCTTTTGGTTTCTCATTCTTTCTTCCCTCCTTGTCTCCCCAGAAGGGACTAAAGAATCCATTGCTTCAGGCCACACAGGTGGAATAGAGGCTGTTTTGCTGTTTAGGCCTTGGTGTTTATTATGTAAGATAGGGGGAGGAGGTTGCTATTGATCTGCTGTGTGTACGTGTGTGAGGACTGGTGGTGGTGGTGGTGGCGTGGAGGGGTATAGCACAAAAGCTTATCTTGTACTTTTCAAGATGGTTCTACAGCGAGACATCCAAATAAAGCAGAATGCTTGCCAAACGTGAACTCTATTGATTGACTGAACTGCAAGACATCACAAAGCAAAAAGACTGACACATATCGAGACTGGCAGACCAACAGAAAGATACTTGAATGTGCATGCACACACACGCACACCTTTACAACTTTTTACAACTTAGTTCTGGGTTCTTTACCCTGTTGGTAGAGCATCCCACCACACAGTAGCTTTTAAGCATTTTTCTGTTTGCTAGCAGACCGAAGTGACAAGGAGGCCCCTTCACGCAATTCAAAGTCATTGGAGAGCTATGATTTGTTTTCCCCTCCGTTGTGGGTTGGGACTTAATTGCGCTCTGACTCTATGTTGTGATTGAAGTTGCAAATGGAACATTATTTGTTGATAGTGCCATAAATAATGTGCTATAGATCTACCAGTCTTATTCTTCAAAGTATATCTTATATCCCTAATTGACTAACGCAGCATGTGATATTCAGAGGGGTTATGGGTTAAATATGTAGAGAGTAAAACGGCTTTTTCTGATGTATATTTACTACTTTTCTGGTAGAATGATTAAACTAAGCGTGATAGCTATTTTAATCATAATGTGTTGCTTTTAAGTAGCTGGGAATATGATAAAACCATGTAGAAATACAGAAAATGGTATTCAAATCATTTTTTTTTTGGGAGGTGACCCCCAGACCCCCTACTTTGTTGTGTCCCCCTCACTTTTCAAACCAATGTTACACCCTTGAGCTAACTGCATAGTCAGAGAGATAGAGCATATATATCAAAAGGATCAGATATCTTTAAGCTGGAGTGAGGGACTTTTGTCTCCTCCTGGCAGTGAGAGTAATTACACAAACACTGTCGATGTGTGCTTATGACATGCCTACAGGGGAGCTCGCTCAAATTTCCACAGTTCCAAGACAATAATCCATTATTTAGGTAGAGTAAATGTAATAGCTACATAGCCTGCTCCAAATATTTTACAAATACCAACCTGTCCAAGAGCAGTAATGCGACATCCATGTCTGCCCTCAGTCCCTTCTCTTCTTTCAGCCTCTCCAACGAGGAAAAGCTACACCAATGGTTATCTGTGTTTGTCCTCGCCGTCGACCGCTTTCTTTTTTGACTGTAATCCTTTTTTATCTGGAGCATCAGAAACTTTTCTTGGACGCTTCTTAGGTTTTCCCGCCATACTCCTAGTTGCTGTAGCCTACTCTGTCACTACTGTTGCTCCCCTCAGCTTTGGCAAACCAGAGCCATGTAGAGAGAACTATCTGAAGTCTACGTGAATCATGTGACGATTTTGAACTTCTGTTTACGTGACTCTCTCTCTCTACATGGCTCTGTGGTAAACCAGTCATTGCTGGTTGATGTAAAATGCATTACTACCGGTGCGCCAGCCTGGGAATGTCACCACAGACACCGGATGTAAAAACTCCGGTATACTGGGAAATACAGAGAGATTTAACTGGCGGTGATAGGATTAATTAGCATTGTGTGAACTCGTCTGGCAACGGCTTGAGTGTAATGGATGTTCATTTATATGTAAAAGTCCCACCATCAAGCTTTAAAGACCACTAAACTCTATTAAATATTAAATTCCACACTGTGCCATCTCATACACACCGAAAGCGATGCATTTATAACTTTACATCAGTTCGCTGCCAATATTTCCCCGCTTGTGAGTGTATTGGGTGGGTGAAATGTCATTTGCAAATAGCAGATCAAATTCACGGTTTATTAATGAATGTAACGCCTATGCCTAGATGTTTTTTGTTATTATTTGATTAGCTAAACTAAGCATTTTATTACACGTAATTCGACTTCTACAACTGTGTACAAATATGTCTGAAGCCCTTCTCGTGTCAGCGTACGTGCTAAATATTTTCCGGCAGCACAAAATAAAACTCACGCACTTCATCACTGTTGCTGGAAAAATCCACTGAATCCTATTGATAACTATAGCCTCTAATATTACCATAGAGCTCAATCATCACCTCCCTGTCAAGAAAGACTGAACATTATAAGCTTTACAAAGATGGGATTCACTGCATGGCTTTTTTATTTTACCTAATATGTATGTATCCATAAATATGCATGTGTATATTTAAATATTATCCCCAGAAAGGTAATCTAATGTGAAAATGCTATGAAAAGAGCAGCACCGAAAAACCTTGACCAGCAATCCTTCATTAATTTTCTGAATTGGTTGTTTGTCATTTTTTGTGGAATTTAACTGTTTCTGCTTGAGACCTTTGGGTGTTTTCTTTTTACAGCATCTGATAAAAAGACAAGACAAGCAGGGAAACCAAAAGTGCAAGACGAAAAATAAACCACAGTCACAAAACACCTTGTCAAAAGTGAGAGGGATATAGGGTATGTATATTTAAAAATGTCAAAAAAAAAAACTTGCACATTGACACAACAGATTCTTGTTCGTGAGAATGTTTTATCTCACATCACTGCTTTGTTCTCTGTTTTTGAGATAACCCATATGTGATGAATAGTAACATCTTTTTCTGAGTATTTTCAGTGAAATAAGCTGCAGCCAGAGGACGATGAGACAAGAACTAATAAATGAAACCAAGAGCCACTGTGACAGCTTCATCATATGTAGTCAATTTTATGGGGCTTAATGGTATTAAGAACTTTGAACCCAGTGATAGCAATAAGCAGTGCAAAGTTGTATACAACTGAATGGCTCTAAAAAGCACCACAGACAGCTGCATCAGGAATAATCTCTAATCAAGGCAATAATGACATGGATTCCACATGTGGGAAAATGTTTGTGAAACTTACTTTGCCCCAAATACTGCAGGTTGTGTACTGTACAGTATGTTCCATGGTTATATTAAATATAAATAGATACAATATTAAATGTATTTATCACCATATTTCTCAAGAAAAACTTACCTATGATATCAGTTTACTTCCTCTTTTCCAAACCATTCTTTCCTTCCTCACCCAGGTCATGCTTAGACCACTTTGTAAAGTGAGATAGCTGTTAGCAGATGTTAACAGGAATAGTTGTACAGCAAATTCAGATAATTACTCAGTAATATTTGTGAACAGTTAATGTATTTTTATGATCAATCTAAAGTAGAGGTTCATGAGTAAACACAAGAGAGACAAATGTATGATGAAAACGTCCTCTTTATGCAAGTTTTGCTTGTCACACCCTTGAATATGAATAGTATAATTTGACTATTCCTGTGCTATAGCCTCTTATTGAAGTGTTCTGCTTTTGAACAAGAATCATTTTCACCAGACATCAGTGAAAGGCTATCATAGCATCTTTTCTTTTTTGCATAAACTGCTTGCCACAACTGTTTTCCTTCTCTCTGAAACAGGAAAATCAGGTTAAGAATGAGCACCATAACACCAAACTGTCATGATCATGTAGTGGTTTTGCTGAAATGGTGGGGTGGAGCTGATAGGGTGAGCAATATGGCTCACAATTTTTCTAGAAATATCTTGTTGTAAATTGCCATTTATGTCCAGAAACTCCTTAAATGAAACTCAATAGACGCCCTTATCATCGGTTAGTCTTGTTATTAATTTATTGGAAGCAGATGCTGTAAAGCAGATTTCATGCACTGCAGGCTACACATAAGAAAATGAATTTGCTTTGTAATTAGTGTCCCTGCAGTCAGTAACAGCCTATATTATTGCAGATATGATAGTCAAGGTGTTGCATGCCTAAGTGTTTCCTTATTGAGCATACAGTATACACACATTGTTTATTGTGTATTAGCAATGTGTTTTCCATACAAACATGGTGTACTATATGAATAGAATACATATAGAAATAATAATCAGAGGTTTATTTATAAAGTATATTTACATGCATTTCACATGCCCAAATATTTTATCAGTTTATGTAAATTACATTTCATTGCAGTCCATTTGATGCACTGTATGAAGAGAGTATTTAGTACAGGAGTGTTAAATGTTTTAAATTTTGGATTTATGGAATCCCAAAAGGTAACAACATTTTCGACGCTGGAAAATCACAGATGTCAGGTTCCTGTGACATACACAAGGCAAACTAGGAACAGATTCCTATTTACGGGAACAACTGGTGGAAATAAAATTGCAGGTGGCTGGAGTTACATCAGAGAGACAGTCTCACTCTATCTCTCCTAACACCTGGGAAATGCCTTTAAAACCCTAGCCTTGTACTGCCAGTCATATAGTGGCAGCAGTAGATTAGTTGAAGGCTCAAGAGCAGTCTCACAGTGGGGTGAAGGAAGTGACTCTCTTTCCCTCATCGAGAATCTTTTAGTCAGTGTTTGGATTCGAACTGGCAACCTTCCAGTGGATCATACCCCAGGCTGTCTCTCTTTGTGTCTCTGCTTCTTTTTTCTCTCGCGTCTTGCGTCTCGTCTTTGCTTTCAGTGCGGCTGTACTCATTTTTTCTGAGACATTTGCAGGGCGTGGAGTGATATGGAGTGAAGATTGTTCAGTGGAGGAACATCAAATGCGCCCCCCTCCCCGTGCTCCCCGTTTCAAATGCACCTGGCTGAGGCTCTTTATTTGTTTGTGTGTGTTTTCATTGTGGTGGGGCCATCAAGCCATTTGAATGGGATCTTTGCATAGTGAATTGCCAGTCACGGAATATTACTGAGGTCAGGCTGGGTTGAGTAGAAGTGCGGGAGTGTACATCATTGTGTGTGTATTAGAGCAGCATGATTTACTTGTTCAGTCCAAGGGCTTTACCCTGCTGCAGGTGTGTGTTCTCAGCTTGATGCGTTTGATCTGCCACAGGCATTTGAGTTGGTGTGTGTGTGTGTGTGTGTGTTTGTGCACACGTATGGTGATTTATGCTATAGGCTTGGAGCAAAAAATACCCTTTTTGATCTCATCCAGGAATAGGCAGGAAGTACTGTACTTTGTGTGTTTGTGTGTGTGTGTGTGTGCACGTGCGTGCGTGCGTGTGTGTGTGTCTGAGTGTGTGTGTGTGTCTGACCAGAGGTTTTTAGTTTAGTGCTTTGATCCAAGCTAGAGCTGGGCATACCTCTGTGAGGAGCCATCTAGCAGTATGGAGACTTGGCTCGGGCTATAGAAGTGTGTGTGTGTGTTTGTGTGTGTGTGTGTGTGTGTGTGTGAGAGAGAGAGTGTATATGGCAGAAGTGTATGGCCAGAATCAAAAAGTGCAGCCAAAACCCTGCTGTTTGGCATGTTGGTATCAGTCTCATCAGTAATATGATGTCTCCTCAGTTTCCCGACTGATGGACGACGGTTGGCTCTGCCTTTTACAGTGCTTGTTTTCTGAAATGACTTGAGAAACATAATGGCTTTTTTAAATGGTTAAGTGATATCTATATAAAGGAGGGTGGACTATAAAATTCACAAAAATAATGCACTTAAACAGCGCCAAATCAATTTTCTTTACATTTCCTGTAAATACACATTGATGTGATTATGTCTCTCTGTCTGGCTCAACTCTGGGATTGGAACGTTCAGATTTACATCCTGTAAGGAACTGGACGTGCTGCACTGGTAGCTCATTTCCAAGGTAACATACAGTACATACATATACTGTATATATATCCACTGAATTGCAGAATAGCATATTGCATATTTTCAAAAAATGCAATATGGGGGGTGCGTTGATTGAGAATTTACTTTACTTCGTATTTCTTCACCACCTTCTCATTTCTCTCAATTCAGATCTGTGGTTTAGGGTTTTAAACAGTGATGCTGTAGTTGTAATTTTACATGTACACCCCAGTGCGTTAATTCCATTTCTGGAGTTTCATGCAGGGATAAGAGGCTTTCTGCAAAAATTAAGCATTGCATTAGTGCTGGCAGAGCACTGAAGTTGTGCACACCATCAACTGCATGACCTGACTCTTATAATCGGTAATCGCATTCGAACAAACCACCAGTCACGTCCTGTCAAGGCAATGAGGAAATCTTGACAAGTTCTCAGTCACTTTTGGACCTTTACAGTATATTGAGGCTGGTGGTTATATTGTCTACTTCTACCTGCTAGTTTTCTCCCTTCACAAACCGAGCCTGTTCTACTTTCTTTTAAATGTCAATTCACAGATATCACTGTGCTGCAGTGTTCTGTTCTGTGTAACAGGCCGTTCACACATACAGACTCAAAAGCAGGGACAGTGATGATAGGCTTCTATTCATCGTGAAGCGACACTACAGGGGAAAGTTGAGAAAGGCGCTTCAGCAAATACAGATGTTGTTTACTGCTCGGCTTCCAGTGCAGCTCGGGCGTCATTGTTATATTAAAACAGCTTCAACCACGCAAAGACCGCAAACAAGGCTATTCTTTACTCTGGAAACAAATTGTGCACCAGGAAATGAACAACTTCCTCGTGTGTGGTTCGGCAGCTACAAAACAACTGTCCAGTCGGAGCAGAGTATGTAAATTACGTACTCAACGCGACACACTCACAGAGCTACAGATTCATGAGAGGCCAGAGACTGCCTTCTACATATGTATGAACACAGCTAGGACTGCAACTAACGATTATTGTCATTATTGATGAATCTGCGGATTCATTTTACGATGAATCGTTTAGTCTATAAAATGTCAAAAAATTGTGAAAAATGCTTATCACAATTTCCCAGAGCCCGAAGTGATGTCTTCAGATTGCTTCTTTTGTCCAACCAACAGTCCAAAACCCAAAGACTTTTCATTTACTGTCATAAATGACAAAGAAAAGCATTTAAGAACATTTAAGAAGCTGTAACCAGCAAATGTTTGATATTTTTGCTTGAAAAATGACTGCATCGATTAATCAATTATCAAAATAGTTGGCAATTAATTTTCTTTCCGTCGACCAATCGATTAATCAACTAATCGTTGAAGCTCTAAATGCAGCATAACTCTTGGTTATGTTTAGCTACGGATTTCTGACAGCTGGCATACAGAGTGTAAAGGATTACAATGAAGAATGCATTGAAAAGGGATCAGGATTTATATATAGTAGCTAATACCAATTTTGCAGATCAGTGTGGGACACCCCTATCAACATCTTCGTTATCGGATGGTGTTGTAAATTAAATGTCCGTATAAAGTAATTTTCCTTTAAAAGGCCATATTGTTTTTCAGATTTAAGACTGTAGATTTGATATATCTTTGCACTTTGTTTTGAAATGCACGGTCTCATGTCCTGCATATTTTGTTTCATCATCTTCACTCTGTTCATCAGCCAGAGCATTTTACAGTAAGAGGTGCTACTAGAAAGTGGATAGCTTTAACTATCCATGGGCTCACTTTTCCACAACTCAAGTGGACTTTTGCTAATTTGGAAGCAGGGTTCATTTGTGAAACACTACTTCTTTTTAAAGCAAAGTATACATGAGCCACCAGTTTATCAGTGTTTTTGATGATGAATTTCACGGCACGATTAAATGACTATTCAAAATTGTGTAGTTGATATCTCCCTAATGTGCATGTATGTTTCCTGTGTGCTGAAATTGATGTTTTGACTCACATGGGGTCAAGTAGATAATGATCAGGACGAACTGTTCCCGTAACAAGAGAGAGGAAAAGTGGTGTTGATTGATGGATGAGGAAATGAACGGGCCCAGGTGGATGTGAAGATATGCTGGTATGAAGAAAAGTAATCAAAGAGAGAAAATAAGTCATTCAAAGCGAAAGTAGGTGGAAAGAGAGAATAGGTTGTCAGTTATGGGGGTCACTGGAGTACATGGATGGATGAGAGAGGACGGCACAGGAAACGAACAGACGTAATCAAAATAGAGTCTAAGATGCTTAGTCAAGACAGATGAAGTGAGTTCCTCAAAGAGAAAGACTAAGAATAGAGAAAATAGTTTGTTGGCTAATGGACTCACTTTATCTATTTATTTTTATTTTTTTTACCATTCTTCTAATTCCCCTCTTACTCCCCTGATCTTCCTCTCCAATCGCTGTACATCAGTCTTTTCTTCTGTCTCTGCCTGCGTTACATCTTTCTCCTTTCTACCACTTATTTCTCTCCTCCACTCTCTGTAATTGGGAAGCGGCGGTGCACACGCATTCATCTCATTAAATGCACGCACACGCACACACACACACACACACACACACACACCATTCTCACAGACATTTTGTTATCCTGTAGTAAAATGAATGTGTGTGTGTGGATTGAATCACAAGTAATCTCTCACAGGATTCACTTTATCTTGTGAATGTGGGAGTAGAAAGAGAGAAAGGCAAACAAATGAAAATAAAATGAAAGCATTCAAGCAAAAGAGAGAAATTAATTATCCCGTATGCCTGTTGATGCAGACCCTTCAGTAGTACCCTGTGCCGAGCTGCTGTAGAGTTTGCACACACAAGTGACCATATCAGGACACACACACACGCACACACACACACACACACACACACACACACACACAAAGATACAGACGCTCTCATACCCTCAGTCATCTTGAATTATACTCCAGCCTGGTGGCTCAGCTGGGTTTAGTATGGTGGTTGTGTTTGACTCAGCAGAATGGTCACGACGATCAACAATGCCACTCAGTGTTTTGTTTGAGTTTTCAACCTGTCTCACCAAGGGTTGGGTACTGTTCACATTTGTACTGATACCGGTACCGGTACCTGGAATATGATAATAACAAATATGTAATTTCAGTTGTAAAAAATAAGTCCATACTTCTCAATTTCAACATTGTTATTTATTTAGAACATTTTGTTAGAACATTTTACACACCACACAAAATAAAACCACTCCCTATCTCCCTCTCCCCTCCCAAACCTGTCCCTACAACCTCCAGCCTGTCACAGTCTGAACCAAGAAGACAGTGAAAAAATCCAGTTATCTCCAACAAAAACTTACCCAACTAGCTAATTAATTACCTGAAGATGTCGATGAAGTTGTCAATGCCTCACTTAAAGTTTGTCGTCCATGGAGGGTTCAACTCCTTCGGCGCTGACTGCAGGTGTGCTAACGTTAGCTGTGGCTGCTGTGGGGGACTTGGGTTTCAGGCTATAAACATCCAGAAAATGCATTTCGCATTACAAATATTGCAGCGAGTGTTGTCTGCTTTCGGCTCGCCATTGCCCTGACTCACTGGGACTTGAACAAGTTGCAGGGGTGACGTAGTCTCGTGCTCTCTCTTTCTCTCCATACTCTTTAATGTGAATTGGTACTCGGTAGTAGACGTAATTCAGTCGGTACCCTTAAAAGTATAGAGTTCGGTACCCAACCCTAGTCTCACCTGTCTCCACTGGACATGACATTTAGTGTGTATTTTTGTGTCTGCAATACAAACTAGTAATAGAAAAAAATGATAAAATCATTATAAATTATAGAGTAGAATTATAAGATACATGTGCAGTATTAAATTACATACAAACTAAGTATTTATAACATGCATATAGATTTTGTTTATTGAAAAAGTTTGATAATGCAGGAGTAAGCTTTACTGCCAGTTTAATAATGGTAAGTAAAATTAAATTTTTCATGCAGGCCCTCACTAGATTACACCATGTATCTTGTGCTGCTTTCACATGACAGCAAAAAAACAATTTTTAATGAATTTTACATTTAATTATCTTTTCTTATGAAAAAGGACATGAAATGTATCAAATGCATCACTTTAGAAATAAAAGACTAAATGAGCCAATTGACTGATAAATGATGAGTTTCCCTGAATGGACGCTCCTGGACCTTGTATGTGTAGCTGTGAGTCAAGACTATCAAAAGTTTATAGTGCAGTCAATTTCATTATAAAGACGGCTATTAGCCAAAGTCAATTGTGTTCTGTAAAGATTTTACAGCTTCACAAATAGGGGGAGTTTCTTGCTTTTCAACATTTTGAATAATATTTAATTGAATGCTTAAGGTTGATTGGTTGTTGGTGAAACTGTGCCAGCACATTGAAAAGGTTTTAAAAGCTGTGGGTAGGAGTTTCTTACATGCAATCATGAAAACAGCCAGATTGTTTGTGTATTTGCTGTGATATTTGTATTGCCAGTGTGTAAACGTACCCAGATATGGCTAACTGAATGCATCCTTTTAAATCACTTAATAAAATTATGGGCAACAGACAGTTATGTTTTAATATAAGTCAAGTTACTGTAGTTGTTGCCAAAGTGCATTGATGTAATTTTCTTCTAACATTACTTCACATGAACTGGGATTTTGATGTCTTTTGAAATGTAAATTCAATTCAAAAGGAACATTGTCTGCCCTTGAAAGCATTTTTGAGTTTCTGTATAGTAATATTTTGCCTGCTTTGTGACTGCATTTCTTTCCTCACACAAGCTGGCCTCAACTCTCCTCTTGGCCCATTAAACTGTCTGCTCTTTATAAAGGGGATGAGAGGAGCTGATGTGATTGGCCCTTATTGAAGCTCACACCAACTCCACATGCTGATACTGCAGTTCTCCTACTAATGATATACTCATCCTGGTCCAACATCTTCTCCACGTCATGCCCCACTGCTCCATGGCAGTGCTTGCACTTTTGTAAAAAATACTTTGTGACACTTAAAAGTTTGCACTCAGTTCAGGAAATTAGAGGCCACTGTGTCATTGTTGTTTTGGATTTTATCATAGGGCTGAATTGATTTGATGTGAGGTGTTTTGATACAATAACTGATGAAGTGTGTTAAGCAGCTCAGTTCACCTTCCCTTAGGGCCTACAACAGATGAAAGCATACAATTAGTCAGGTTTAATGGTTAGTATTGATCATAGTATAATCATGATTGGATGCTGTTTCTGCTGAATTCTATTAATCTACAGTCTACAGTTTGATTTCTTTCACAAAGACAACATGAGTGTGAATAATGAGAGTGTTTGCCTGTATTGGATTTTGGACAATACTTGAGATATGATGATATGGGAGAAAAGCATAGCTCCTCCACACACTTAATCAGTCACGTGGTAAAACCAGAGCTGGTCCTACCCATTAAGCGATATAAGTAGTTGCTTAGGGCCCCCTGGTCTCTGGAAGCCCCCTAGAAACAAACATGAGACAACAAATAGTGACAAAACAATAAGCTCAGAGTCCGGGGAAATTTTGGTAGGCTAAGTAAGTAATTTACTGTCCCCTATGAAAGAAGCACTCCCAAGATTCTGTGGTAAAAAAAATCACATTTTACAGTATTAGATATGATAAATTAAACAAAATTAATAAACAAGACAAGAACGAAAGTCAACACAAACTTGGATAAATATCTTCACAAGTTATTCTTCCACAGTTTGCATAATATCTTTTTGGTCGTGTCATATCCTTTCTACATTTGGACATCTTATCTGTACATTATGAGTGCTTAAACTAATATGTACAATACACAAGTTGGTTCAGTGCCATGTGAAGTGGCAACACGTTACAATGAGGGGGAGCCCCCAAACCAAATCCTATGTAGGGCCCCCAAAAGTCTAGGGCCGGCCCTGGGTAAAGCATTCAATCATTGCTTAAGAAAAGACACAAAAGATAGATTATTGGCTATAGCAATTGATATTTTCCTCAGGAAAACCTATTATTGATATGTCCAAAGGCAGGCTACATTTTGCACTCAGCACTCAAGTTGTAAATGAAAATGTTCTGTGGCTCTCAATAGGACAACCTAACCTGTCCTACAAGCACTCCAGGTCCCTGACATGATTTTTTAAAGTGATGCCATGAGGACTGTTCTCTGCCACTACAGCACAGGGCTCATGCTCCTGCATTCATGGGCACCCACCCACCTGCTCAGTTTTTGAGAGCCAATTTGTACCAATCTATGGTAAATATGTCACGCATGGACAAAACAAGCTCTGACTTGCACAGTGAAACCACAAATTCTCATGCGGCCAGTGTAACATTGGTATTATAACAATAATCTATAATAGCTCTCTGTAATAATATGATAGTGTTCTCTGAAAGGCGGTGTGTGGGTTTTGCTCCAATAATCCACTGTTCTAAATGTCAGTCCACGGCAAACATTATGCTGATTACTACAACCATCACTTCTAAACAGCTCCTCATGCCCGGCAAACACACCTTGAATAGCCTTTTTGTGTGTGTGTGTGTGTGTGTGTTTGGAATTTACTGTTCACTATAGTTCTTGGCAAAATCTACTTGATTATGTGCTTTCAGAGTCCTTTCAGAGTCACTTTATCTGGCATAGTGGCTTATTAGGTTGTCACTTGCTCATCAAGGTGTGTGTGCATGGGCTGTGTGTGTGTGTGTGTGTGTGTGTGTGTGTGTACCCTGTGTATCTGAGCATTTTTGTGCATTGGTCGTGTGGATAATTGCAGTGTGTCTGTGTGTTTTGTGTATGTGAATGGGCTTTTAAACCACCTGCTTTCAACCCGCTCGACACAATTACTGCTAAAAGAATTTCTCAATCTTCAGCACCTCCCCATCTCAATTCTCTCTCTCTCTCTTTCTCTGTGTCTCTCCGTCGCTTTCCATCTCCCTCTCTATCCTCACCTCATGGTCTTCCTGTCCATTGCTAGTCTAAATCTAATTAGCTTGTATCATGGATGTATTAGGCTTGTATAATGACACAGCTGGCCCTTTCTCTCTTTTCACACAAACACACATTCACACTCACACAAGCCCGGCAGACATTAGACGCAAACCTATATTGTCATAAATGAATAGAGGAAGGGAGAAGTGTGTTTTGTTTATGTGTGTGTGTTTGTGAGAAAACAATACTGTACGCAATACCACGTCAATTTGTTCGTATCCTCATATTTCCCCACAGCATTGACTCCCCAACACAATGAGAAACATATTGAGCTAATGTATCCCAAAAATTAAGGTGATTTATGAATAAGCCAACTGTGAGCAAAAGCAGACTACAGCAGCTATCAAAGTTATACAGACGGAGACACACAAAGACAAAAGCACACACATCAGTGTGCAACCGGCCTACGCACATATGGGTTTAAGAGGACTGTATATGGATCCACTTGGATGGAGAAAAACAGTTTTATTTTTCAGTTTTTCAATTTTCTGCAGCACAATTCTGCTGAAACAGTAAACTGCATTGTGTTGCACATACACACATGCTTGTAAAGGCACACAAACACACACACACAAGTTAACTGAACACACACAAACCAAAAGCAGGTTTATGTGCTGACCAAACAGCAAGCCACAAGTTCAGGTGGTCAGTGGTTTTTCTTATGTTAGCACAATCGTAACCGTATTAATTTTTCATATTTCTGTCTCAGGCAGAACACACACCTACGCTCACACTCAAAAACGTGGTGACAACTAGCATTACGAGAGAGAGAGAAAGGCTCAGTGCATCTGAGCATACGCGGTTTACACCTCCAGTAGTTTCCAAATTTCAAGGAGTTTTGCAAATCCTCCTTCATGTTTTCTCTCTCTCCCATTTGTTCTTGTGCTCTCTCTCCCCTCGTGTACTGACTGTGTCTTTCCATGTTGTCATCCCCCCCCCAGTGTCACATTACATTCAGTCTGCAGAAACTTTCCTTTTTCATTTCTCCCACTCTCTTGCTCTGTCTGTCAACCCCCCCCACCCCCTTCCCTCTCCTGTCCCTATTTCCTTCCCTTTAATCTCACTTCTCATTGTCCCTCTTTCCCTCTGGCTCCATACAAGGGGAAGGAGGTGGTAACCCATCCCCGAGGGGGGATCCACTAACTGTACCCTTTGGCACCAGCTGTCTGTCTGAGGCCCGATGCATGTGTACTCTTGCATGGCTCTGGGTGACTGCTTTTTTCCTTGTGTGTGTGTGCGTGCATGTGTGTGTGTGAGAGCGAGTGAGTCAGAGGAGAGGGTGTTTGGTGAATGTGGTCGGTAACTCTATCTTGGACGACATGCAGCTAAAAGCATTAGGTTATAACAACTGCCAGGCCTGGCAGCATTTGACAGGGCTTTGGGCAAGGATAGAAGGACAAATGGGGTGTGGTGCCTTACAGCTGCGTGTGTGTGTGTGTCTTTGTGTGTGTGTGTGTGTGGGTGCGCATGTTTGTAGCCCATTCCATCAACGCCAGTCTCTGTGTGAGCACTTAGTGATTATGGTGGCCCAGAGTTGTTAATTTGTGTAATCAGTGTTTAATTGGCATTGAGGAAAACACATTAATCAGACCAGAATAAGTCTCCGGCTTCTTCACGCAGTCATTCATTAGTCTACTTCAATCAGCCAATCATGGGCAGCCTGGGAGCCTGGCATACTGGGTTGCAATCACAGGTTCCACAAAGGCAGAAGGATGGCATCTTACTGGTCACACCATGCCATAATGCCTCTTTATGAGCACAATTACTGAAGTGCTAAAGCCTGTGTTTAAATGTTTGTGTGTTATTTCAGCAGTCGACACACTTTTTGCCAATAATTTGATGTGCAAGTGTTTATATGTGTGTGTATGTGTGTGTGTATGAGAGAGAGGGGGTTGTGTCTCTGAGGTGTAAAGGTCTTGAAGCTATAATGCTCTCCAGTGTATAGGAGTGTGTGTTCACGTGGGTGGGTTTACCTTTTGCTAATGTGCATCACTTTTGTGTAGACATGTGCTGCATCTATAAATGTATCTCACCCTCTGCAGACAGAACACACACTCACACACACACACACACACACACACACACACACACACAAATCGAGAAGTCCACTGTAAACAGGCAGGCTATCAAAACTGTAAACCCACAGCAGCGGCCCAACTTTTCTCCCTCTGGCTCTTTAATTCTGCTGCTGGCCTACAACCAATATGTTTTAACAACTCTTATCCAAACACACAAACACACATCACACATAAATAAAGAGTGTTGTTTTGATACAATTCAAGGATAAAAACAAAATGAATGCTCTATTTTATGTTTGAGATGCAATATATACATGTACTTCTGAATGCTGCTCGATATAGCAGTTGTTTTTCATGGAATTTGCCATGTACATGTATATAGCCTGATTTTGGTGTTAAGTATCAAATAAATACCAGTTACATCTGCTAGCTCTGATCTAATAAATTAAATGGACTCTGCTTAAATACTGTTATTCTATGTAAAAGTGTTGCTAGAGTTTTAACTTAACGTATCCCTTAAAAGTACAGCATATCTTTAATTCCATGAAACTGTGACCTCTAAACTATTTTTTTAAATGTGGTATGTTGACGTTGATATGACCCACTTTTATTGACCAGTACAGGAGAAGCCTTTGTACGATATGTCAAAAATGCCATCTCCAAATGGGTTGAGAAGACTGAGATGACACTTTCTTAAGAGTGCCATTGCCACTGTTATTATAAACCCTCCCCTTTTCCCACTCAGCTGCAACCCAAAAAACACAAAATACGCCTGCGGGATCAGTGGGGAGTATTTGCTAAGAGCTCCTTCCAAAAAACATTGGACATTTCAACTTAGGTAAGTCTCATTGTTGAGCCGAGTACGCTGGAGGAGACATTTTTTTTTGTGAGACACCATTCAGTTTTAGAGAGCTGCAGACTGAGCAATGCGAGAGGAAATAATTTGAGTTATTTTACCTGTTACCTGTCTGTTCTCCACCAAGATGATGAACACATCACAAGAACACACTGGTCGTTCTTGATGCTTATAATTGGACCTGGGATTGGATTGTCTGGTATCTATGAAGCCAGTGTAGCAAAGCTATTGTAAAGCTTTCAAAGGAGACAGCACAGTATGGGCTTGAAGCATTCGATAACAAATATGAATGGGGTTGAATGATGGAGCTGGCAAAATTGAGTTTTTTATGTGTGTCTCGTCTCCAGAGGAGCTGGGGAAGAGACAGGTAAGATGTACTTTCTGCTTTACAATAAATACCTCTGAGACGTAGGGAGGACTCTTTTTCCTTATAGTTGTAATGATGGGATTATACTGGCACATCCACGCAGGTGTTACAAACTGTAGGCAACAGTCAAGACATGCAACATGACAGGCATATAAGCCTCAATGTCTGTGTCTTAGGAGCTTTGGTTGTCGTTTGAACCTGGCTTGTTTGTTTGGGTAGATCAGCACGCCGTGGTTTGCTTACTGCTGATAAGTAATTGAGTTGTAGCTAAGGAGGATGAAGCTGCATCTGGTTAGCTTGTTATCTCTGTGGGATGAATGTTTTCCTTGATGTCAGACACACTCAACTCCAAAAACTGGTTTTCTGATTATACTGCTACTAATAATAATTATATGATAATCTTAAATCGTCAAGAGCATTATCATCTGCTGGTGAATAAACAGGTTTTACAAGGATTTCTGTGGAAGTGTGAATTTTATGCTGGAAGATGACAGTAAATCTGACTTTTTCCTGAGCAACACCACTGTGAAGTTCACATCTTGGATCTTCATCTTTTGGCTCTTACACACAGACAGGATTTTGTTTATTAGAAGATAAAATGAAGGCTGAGAAGATTCAACATTGAGAATATTGAGACACACTACAGTAAATTACAGTACTTTGTTTTAATTCAGAAATTTACAACATTGAGTTTTTTTCCTACCACTCTTTATGGCATAGACTCAGATGATTAGTTGGACTACCTCTAATTTAGTGTGCGTGCGTGTGTGTGTGTGTGTGTGTGTCTTGGCCTGCTTGTTAGCACCATGCAAGAACCAAAGTGCAATTTTTAATTACAGCTCTCAGATAATTTAGAGAGGAGGGGTGAGAGAGAAAGTCGTGGAGGAGGGTTAGTTTAATCTCACAGTTCGTTTCACCCGTTGCTTTTGGTTTTATACTTCCTTTTAAAGACATAAATCACTGATCATCCTAGAGAAAGGCAGAGAGAGAGAGACTGTAAGATTAGCAGCAGTAGTTATATAATCATATAATCAGATTATAAGTACATTAGCCATAATTTTCCTCTCTGTGATGAAGAGGTAAAAGCATGAAGGAGTAAACGGGGGCCTTGCAGCCGACCAACCGTAGATATGCATAAACAAATTGGGTCAGGGTAGCACGTATGTGTGTGTGTACGTGTGATTATGCTTAAAGTGAATAAATGTTTATGCTTGTCTCTTAAGTACATCTGCTCTCAGAGACTTAGCAGTGTTTACCAGCTGTTCACAGTTGGAGCATCCATAGATAAACAAATAACTCGTGAATTCATTCATTTAGGCCCATGTACTGTATGTCTGGCTCTCTAACCTTAATATTATACTGCCGTCTGTCGTCATGTGTACTCTGTGTATGTGTGTGTCTCTGCATAACTTGTGATACATCAAGTGTTTACAAGAAAAGGGAAACTGTGGATAATTTCTGATCTCCTCTTTTCAAACAAGTCTCGTAGGAAAATGTGAGGAAAAGGAGAAAACAAGCGAGGAAACTCAAATAAAACTTTCTGGTGTTTGTCTGGGTAGAAAAGGAATAATACATGGAGAACTTTTCTTTCCAGGCCAGTAATTCCCTAATAGGAAGGCAATCATTTCTTGGGATTTTTTTACTCCAAATTTGCTAGAAAGATGCATGAAATGAACCTGCAAATGAAAGTGTTGCCAGTTTATTCATACACACAAATTGAAACTCTGCAGTTTTTGTCGCTGTCTTTGACTTTCCTAACATCCTCCCTCGGCCCATTCGGGAAGCCGTACTTCCATAACACATGTTTTATGGAAAGAGAAAGAAGAAAAAAAGTGGGTATCATTTAAAGAAAAAACTTTTTCCTCTATTCATGGAGGAGCGAGAGGCTGATGGAAGAGTCAAGAGAGCTAAAAGCAGAGGGGGAATGCTTCTTTGTGTTGCCATCCAGTGTAGGCTGCAGGACTTTATAAATAGACAAGGATATGCATCATTGACTGCAGGCTCTATTCTGGCCTTTTCATATAGGTATGGTTGTGGATAGAATGTTGATTGTTGTAGAAAAGGTCTATTCTGAGGTTTTGCTTGTGAGTGTGTGTCTGTTTGTGTGTATATATTATGGGGAGAGGGGAATATCTATGTGAGTGCGTGTCTTCACACCTTGGCCCCAGACAGGAGTGTTAAAACCTCTCTGGCCGTGTGTGCAGACAGCATTTTCACTCCTCTCCCCTCCATCTATCTCCCTCTGCCACTCACTCCATCCTAGAGGACATGTTCTGAGACATTTACACCCTGGTTCTGTCCGTGTGATATTTTCTCCCCCCCAACCCCACCCTTGATGCCTGTTTTCTCCACCCATTCTTCTGTTCTCTCTTCTCCCAACATGCTTTTAGACACCCCACACACTCCCACCACCACATCCACCACCCCCTACTCCCTTCTTCCGCCTCTTCTGCTGTCTATCCCTCCTTCCCTCCTGGGTTCAGGTGTGTCTAATCAATGTCTAAGCTGTTTAATCCCCTCTAGATGCTGCGCTGCCGTGTGTGTGTCTGCAAGCGTCTGTGTATGCGTGTCTGCCTGATTGTGGTGTCCTTGTATTTAATACAGACACAGAATGAAAATAAGGGAAGTCTAGGTAAGAAAGGCAGAGGGTAGAACAGCTGTAACCTCAACAAAGAACTGCTGTGGATGAATTTGCCTGCATGGTAATTAATTAAAAGTGTCCTGTGAAAACACAAAAATGTTGTGCATAGTTATCCCTCTTAGATGATTGGATTCAAACCTATACACGATTTGACAGTAGGATCCACAATTCAGAGTCAATTTGATATAATTTAATGTAATGTTAATTCATCTCAGATTTGATATTTTTCTTCCCGGTGAATCGAAGTGTATTAGGTTTGAGTAATTACATTTTAAAATAGAACCATCACATTTTCTTTTTTCAAATTTTGTGTCAAGCACTGAATCAGAAAAAAAAGTCTGCCAAAACAACAATAGTTACACTGGGTAACTTTTTGGCCAGTCACCACGGAGGATGAATTTTTCACGAAGATTTTCCCAACTGGGTGTTATTTACCTGGGTTCCTGGATCAGTGTCGTGCATCTAAATTTGGTATGTTATATGAGCACATTTCATGGTTAATAAAGCAGTTTATGGCCCTAAATGATGCCTTCAACTGAAAGGAGTTCAGGGCCAGTGTGCTCTGGAAATAGCATTAGCTGCTAACATTAGTGTTACTCACCTCACATTGACTGCTGCTGCCAGTAAATATACCGTCAGCGCTCACTCCACCAATGAGTTTTGAGGTTTGCAGGCTGCTAATGCAATGTGAAGATTTCAGGCAGCGTTGGACACAGTTGAGTCTGACATGTCTTTCAGTGTTTTGCACTGAGGTTTAGCAGGAAGTAGAAGGCTGGAAGGGATGGTGAGGATGGGAGAATGTAGCTATTTAGTGAGTGAGTGAGAAACTTGGACGGATTGAAAATTTCACATTTATGAGGAAAAAAAGGCTATCGACCATTATATCACTGTCTAATATTTAAAATCGGTATTGGCCTCAAAAATCTAATTTTTAGTCGGGCTATAGTTGTGTGTCAGTGTTTTCAATATGTAACGTAATCTTTAAGAATTTAGCAGCTAAGCTAGCCAATGCTTGAATTGCTTGCGTTTGTTCCTTACGTGAGGCAGAGGATTTCTTGTTATGTGTTGCAGTGGACATGAAGATTGACTTAAAACACAGTCCTGCCCTCAAAACAAACCAACTGCAAAGTACAAAGGCACCATACTTAATTGTGGGGGAGAGCAAATGCCCAAAACACAATAATAACTTCACCAAAAATGAACCCACATTCGTTCCAACAAGGAGGAAAGTATCACCACTGAAATGAATGAAATGTTCACCATTATAGATTGAGTGGTAGAAAGGCTTTGTGAAGTTTGTGACAGCAGTCTGACAGTTGGCTAAAGGCTGGTTGGCTATTTAGGGTTTAGGGGTCCTGTAGTTCCAATAGATGGGTTTGTAGTCTACTTAGCCAAGTCAATGACAAGGTCATCCAACCCCTCAACCATCACTTTCTCTCCCTTATGCTAATCCAAATGCTTAAATTATACCGATTTATTAATCTCTCCCTCACTCCCTATCTGTGTGTGTGTGTGTGTGTGTGTGCTGTAAAGGCCCAGGGCAGAGTACAAGCTTATATGCGCTTAACTCTGGTCTCAGTTCAACTCTACTGGATTAGCTCCTGTCCTCTCCTCTCGTCACCCTTTCCCCTCTTTCTCCTCCATCCCAACACTTTCTCTTAGCTGAGGCCACATCTGTTTCTGTTGCCTTTCGTACGTATTTATTCGCACTTACTGCTGCAAACAGATTTTTTTCTCTTCCTCTCCACCAGTCTTTTCCATCTCTTCCTCCTCCTCCTCCTCCTCTCTCTCTCTCTCTGACATATGGCAGTGTGATATCCACAGCCGCAAGGCTCTAATTTATTTAGCTAACGATCTACACCACCTCCCTGAATAGAGAATGAAGGTCTAGTCTCTCCCTCTTTCCTTCTCTCACTCTCTCCGTCTGTCCCCCTCTCTCCTCATGCTGTCTAGCGCGTCTCCCTCCCTGCCTCACCTGTTGTTCCATGCATGTAAATGAGCAGACGCACACACACGCACGCACAAACACACGCACGCACACACACACACACACACACACACACACACACACACACACAGAGGCACACACTCTTGTTTAATCTAATTAAGCAGAAACATGTTTTCTCAAGCAGGTTGTAAATACTGAGACTGTATTAGTGGAATGAAATTAGGAGCTCCTCTGTGAGTGCGTGTGTGTGTGTGTGTGTGTTTGTGTCTGTATATATTGATGTTTAGCAAAAATGTATGCATGCATGTGTACCTATTTTTTGGTAAGTTGCGTGTGTCAGATGTTAATTGCTACAGGGTTTTGTGCTGGTTGCATGACTAAACTAATGAATCTAACATGATATTAGTGCACCCTGTCTACAAGAGTGTTTATAAAACGTGTGTGTCTGTGTTATTTATGTGTGTATCTATGTGTGTTAATGAGTGCATATGCTGTGCAGTGTTGCAGTATTTCAGGCTAATATAGGAGGATCAGACCAGATTTGGGGTTTTGTCTCCCTGCTTGACTACTTTCATTGCAATCTGGCTTTCCTTCTCATTCTCACATTTACACCTTCACACACACACACACACACACACACACACACACACACACACACACACACACACACACACACACCTTCTCCTTTTGCCACCTCTCAGTTTAATCCCTTAAATGAACATTTTGGTGCACAGCGGAGATACACACCTTGCCTTCATTAGATCCAGCCTGTCGGAGTGGTTTTGGGATGGTTAAGAATGAAAGAAGAGGTCAGAGGAAAGTTTAGGACCTGTCATGAGAAGTTGGCTGCCTCTCCTGGTAGGTTTAGCAACAGAGCCACCCTTGGACCATCTGGTATGTGTGTGTAGGGATGGTGCTTGGTTGTTAGTGTCAGATCGGATCACATCAAATTATTATGGACTGCAAGTTCCATTAGCTGCTATATTCATCAGATTACTGATTATGCTCTTCTGGGAGCTCTTTAAGCGTTATTGGAGTCTGTATTTGTATGAAAGTGTGAATGAGTGTATTGGTAAGAAGTAAGGAACTCTCTCTTCTTTGGTGTGTGTGTGTGTCTAAGTAGGCCAGTGTAGCAGTTTAGTTTGAGTCCAGCTCCTAAGAGGCAGCTTAATAAATTGCTTTTTCTCCGCATCAAATCAGTGGAGAGATATGTGATTGGGAACTATTTCTTGACTGTGTGTGAGATGGAGTGTGTGTAGTGCGCACACATGTACATGTCTGCGTGTGTGTTGTTTGTGTCAGGTGCCGAATTGAATTGTATTCAGCCTGTTTTTATTCCCTAGACCTAGAAGAACAAAATCAGCTTCAGAAGGAAGTCAGGTGTATATAAAGCTTTCCTGTAAAAGGCAAGTGCCAAGGTTGAGCTCTCTCTCTCTCTCTCTCTCTCTCTCTCTCTCTCTCTCTCTCTCTCATTTTCTTCATGGGTCCCTGTGTAGCGTCAGGAAGCGTAATGTTTGCAGTAGTATGTCTCCTTGCATCATTTGTTTTAGTTTTATGTAATTTTCATTCATTTAAAGGACACCTTTTATCCAGGTCTTTGTTGTGTAAATGAATGAAAGAGTGTCTGTGTGTCTGTTTACATGCGTGCGTGTGTTTTGTTTATGTCAGTGAGGGCCCAGCTAAAGTCAGACAGAGAGCGAGTAATTAGCTAAGTGTTGTATTTACTCCCAGTTCAACCTGCAATCATTTAAATTTGTTTATTCAAACCGGGCAGCATTTGTTTGTTCTTTACCAAGGAGTCCTGCACATCTCTGCTGCACCAGAGGAGTGTGTATGTTTAGTTAGTGGTGGATATTGGAGTCTGTATTTGTATGATGTTTACATCTCTAGCTGCAAATGCTAAACATATTTTTAGTGTGCATGTCTTTTTGTGTGTGTATTTGTGTGCAAGTGTGTGTGCATTTATCTGCATATCTGAGTTGTAGAGTTCATTAGCTATAACACTATACTTTATGGTATGCTCTCCAGTTGGGGACGGTTTTATTGGAGGACTAATTGGCAGTATAGATAGTGGTGTGTGTGTGTGTGTGTCTGTGTGTGTGTGTGTGTGTGTATTTTAAAGTCACGGAATTTCATTGTATTACCCCATGGAGCTGATTGACTCTCACATTCCCATAACCATTGTTGTCAGTGAATATTGTTACCGCTTTTATGCTGTTTGTTAGTGTATGTGTGTGTGTGTATGTGAGTGCCCCTGGGGGTGTGTTTGTAAGCATGTGGATTTGTGTGTCTGTGAGGATGTGTTTGTGGCAGCCAGAATGTGGGACAGGCAGTAGCGGATGCAGATCAATGCATCTATTAGCAGTTACATTGATCTAGAGCTCTGTTAAGCCTACTAAACGCTGATCAAAAAGTCCTCTGATACATTACGAGCCCATAACCCCCCCCATCCCCAATCCTTTTACTGTCTCCATCATTCTTTTTACTATTGCTCTGAACGGAGCTGAAATGTGAATCTCGAACCCTCCAACATAGCTTGTATGATATTACTGCAGGAAGGTGAAATATTATATCAGCACAATAGGTTTTCCAATGATCCTGTGATACAGGGCATTCATTTCAATTTATTTCAGACAGGGCTTGTTGCAGCGTTGACTCAAAAGTCGCCAAAGTTAGTTTGGGTTACAGCAGCTACTGATGTGTACAGTTTGTGGTGTTCTCCCTGGCAAAGGAATGGGATTACAATGCCACATGCACACACACACACAAACACACAGAGACACATAAATATACACACACACACAGAGCCTAACCTCTGGCCAGGGTCCCATCCAAGGTATTAGGGGGTCTTAAGAGGCAGAATTCACTAATGACTTCCTTTATCTCCTACACACAGCTTTAGACCTGATCACTGAGGCTCTACACCCACACACAAACACAGGCTCACACACACACACACACACACACACACACACACACACACACACACACACACACATACATACACAACCCAAAAATACCATGGGTGGATAAAAACAGAAAAGCTATAGCAGTGTTGGCTAGTTAGACTGGATTTTTTCTGATCAGCTTTCTTCTTTGTACTTTTTTGTGTATATGTTTGTCTGCACATGTGCACTCATGCACAAACTCGCATGCGGTATGAGCATACTATGTGATTCCACAAGTACTAAAGCAATAGCAGCACAATTAAGCAGCACATCTGAGTCCCCTAATGGCCTCTCTAATACTCTTTTCACACTAGACACAAGAAGTAGAAAGTCTCCTCTCTTGTTTTACCTTTTCAAACTAATGTTCCCCTGTTGTGGAGGTATAGAGAGAGGTGAGTAAAATGGAAAGAAATGTGGCAACACAGAAAGAGCAGCAGTCATGTGGTAGCAGCCACCACAGCTTTTATTTAAGAAGGCAAGGATTTGGGGTAAATAAGTCAGGTTGGAAGATGAGACTAAAAGATGAGTTGAGATGGGGAGAGAGAAGTAGTTAGAGATTTGGGCGGATGAAGGAATGAGGGCAGCTAAGCCTGGCTGCTCATCTAGCTAGCTCAAAAACACAAACACACACACACACGCACACACACTCGAACACATGCACTCTGGACATAATTCCAGGAAATACTTTAATATTCTATCCCTTGGACATGCTAAATGATGTGTAACCACCAGACTTTATGTGTTGTGGGTTAACCTCACACCTCTATTTCTTGAGGGAGAATTTGTAGGATAACTGTGGGGGCTTAAATCAGATAGACCTCCTGGCTTCATATCAGATGTAAACATTCCTGTGTGTCTGAGTTCAATCATCAATATCTCTTCATCACAGAATGGACAAGTTGAAGTGTGTGTGAGTGTGTTTGTGGGAATGAGTATCTCCTGTGCTGTGGAAAGCACTGTCTAGACAGTATGTGGACACCTGCTCTCAGTCTTTACCCTTTTCACCACACCACAAACACCATCCTGTTGCTGATGTTTTCTGTCTTTAGTCTCCTTTTCAGCTCAGCTTACTATTTTTCCATCACTCCACTCTGGTAGTGTGAGCAGGTTTTTGTTTGCAGTTTTTGTGCAGGCAGAAAATTGCACAATCACTTGCTTAATGTGGGCAATCTGTATCCTCCCTTCTATCTCTGATTCCTCTCTTCCTGCTGATCTCTCTGTGTGTTGGGATTTGTTTTTTGACTCATGTGGCCCATGAGCCAAAAACAAATTGTGCAGACTAATGTACGACTGATGAAAAGAGAATATCAGTCTGCCATTTCTAGTCTGGTGCATTTTTTTGGGGGGGGGCGATGTCAGAGTCATGTCTGCGTACAAAACATGGTCTAATCCTGAAAATGTTTAATATCAGTAAACATTCTTCTGTGGTGTATAACTCATCTCTGAAAGGATTGCCATGTGGTCAGGCTTATTTCATACAGCCGTATTAGGGATTTGAATTAAAATGATGTTGTGTACCACAGATGAAGGGGTTAGACAATTGCCTGTAAGAACTACTGTGACAGGAGGAGGAGGTCTCCTTGGAAGATCGGAAGAGTGGGGTACTCTGTGCTTAGAGGCCCATACTCAACTGGCGAATACAAGGTTACAGCTATTACAGTTTAATTGGCTAATGCGCACATATATAACTCCAATTCAAACTACACAAATTTAACAGTAATATCCCAGACACATGCATTAAGTGTGAACAAAAGGGACATTGTTTCACTGTATGTGGGAGTGCGAGGAGATCACAAAGTTTTGGAGGGAGGTATCGCATGCAATATATAATATGCTGGACATAAATCTGCCTCTACACTCTGTTGCTCTACATTGTTCATACTAGGCATATATCCAATTGATCCAATTTTCCGAAACAAAAAGAAAGCACTTAATAGCATGTGCCCGATCGGAAGGAATTTTCAGGTTGATAGGGGTGGTGTAAACATTTGATAATCCGTTCAATAGGAAAATATTAGCGCCTAATAACAGAAACATGGCGGCAGCAAAACAAAACGGGTTTGTGGCAACTTTTTTGTTGCAGACCTTAAAAGATCTAAGGATTGTTGAACACCTCGATGGTCGAACGTCTCAAAACAACGAGTTGTTGAAACAAGTGTTTGAAAAGATGAACGTAGCCGGAAAAAAAAAAACCTTCTTCACAGCGCGCAGAACCACTTTGCGCATGTCAAAAGAGTTCTTTTCTGATTAAATGCTTTGGGTATGTAAACGCAGATCTTATCGGATTCCTTTATTTAGCGTCCTTGTAAACAGTCAAGTTGGAATCTCTAATCAGAATGATTTCAGTCAGGTTGAAGAAATATTGTCCATTGAGGACATAGTGCACTCATTTTTATTCTGTTTGAATGTTGAATTTTGGGTGATTATCAAAAGGTAGTTAGCTTTGTATTCAGTAGTGTAGAGTACGTGCAAAATGAACTACAATTGAAAATATGAGTGCTGGAGACACAATGGATCGGTAGCAGTCCAGCAGGGTCAGGAAGGCAAGCCTAATTAGATATTGGCTGAATGTAGCGTGGACAGTTTCCATTTTAGTCTGCCTCGACATCCTTCATAGTCATTATAAACTCACCAAGAGAGACCAGCTGTTATGGCTGACAGTTCTACAATGGACTCGCACTGTGTGTGTCGAGGTTCAGAGATAGCTTCTAAATGTTGGAGAGTTTGAAAGAGCTCGACTAGTTACGCGCACACCCTGACTCCCCTGTGATGTGAAATTGAAAACTGTGATTCATGCAAAGGCTTTCAGACTCTCTCTCTGTCTCCCGTTTTTCTGTCTCTCTGTCTGTCTGTCCGTCCCTCTCTCCAGCTCACCCTGGCACACCGCTTGCTGAGACGATGGAAAAGAATACACAAACACACACACACACACACACACACACTCATACACTTAACGTACTCACACAAAAAACTGTGAACTTCTCTTCTGCCATTTTTCAATCTCTCTCCCGCAACTCTTTAGTAGACTAGGTCCAGGACTTGCAGCCCCAGGGTGCTTTTTATAGCTTTAAACCTGGACTAGTGTGTGTGTCTGTGAGTTTCATTGAGTCTGCATCTCTGTGTTTCTGTTTCCGTGTGTGTGTGTGTGTGTGTGTGTGTGCAGGGGGACTGCTATCTGATCCATTGAGATGAATGGCCTGTCTGTATCTCCCCTATACAGCTGACACTATCAAATAGCCGCTGCCTTTCTCTCTCTTTTACTCTCTCTCTCTCCCTCGTATAACCCTGTTGCCCATTGGTCTGCTCTTACTCTATTGCGCCCTCATTTGTTGTTTACAAGTAGAGCGAAGGATGACTGGCATTTTATCTTGCAGACGAGAGGCGCAACAAAGATAGAGGAGACAGGAAAAATAGAACCGGAGAAAGAGAGAGAGATTCAAAGACGAAGAGGTGGAGGAAGCCTCTCCATCTGCCAGCATCTGTTGCTGCAGGGCAGAGACAGGGAGGTGTGTGTGTGTATGTGTGTGACAGGGAAACGTGATGGTCAGGATTAATTCAGACAGACCATTTGATGCCTGAGTGATTCTAGTCTCCCTGTTTCACCTACTAATGCTTCAGTCTTTTTGATCCTCCTCCTTTTCCTTCTTTCTCTCCACCTGTCTCTACCTTTTATCTGTCCATCTATCAGCCACCCTGACTATTGCATCATTATTATCAGCTTGATGACTTAGTCAGTTGTTGGAGCTGTTGTATGGGAGTTAAATCATTGGCAGCTGTTGTGCTTGTCGGGGTGGGCAGTATCACTGGTGCTGTTTGGCGCACAAGCCTACACTGGTGTAATTATTTACCAGCATTTACATATTTCCTGAAAATCCCACTTTATTCAGAGAGCTTCACCCCAGACATGAAACACTATTTATGTCTACAGTGAAAACAAAACTAATTAATTTTAACATCCTCTGACTCATGGAGTCATGGGAGATGTTGTGAATTCAGATCACGGAGAATCTGATTGCCCAAAGGAACACAAATGCACCAGTGTGTCTGCACTTCATGTTCAGTGTTAAACCCGCTTATCTCCGTT
Source organism: Macquaria ambigua (assembly GCA_008360985.2). Taxonomy (NCBI): domain Eukaryota; kingdom Metazoa; phylum Chordata; class Actinopteri; order Centrarchiformes; family Percichthyidae; genus Macquaria; species Macquaria ambigua. The sequence continues at coordinate 102,182 of VMKM01000670.1, read as the reverse complement.
GTTAAGTGTTTTTTCAACACATAAGGAACATTTTAATTTTAATAAGGCTGCTGTTTTATTTTTATATTCATCCTGTTGCCTGTGCCCCAGCAGCTGGATGTAGGTCGGCTCAGTTCAATCGTTCGTTTCTGTTTCCTCACAGTGATGCAACATTCACTGTCTCCAATCTTCTATATTACTTAGTCCTTTGTGCTGAGTTGGAGGCTATGCCTCATTAGGAAACATTAGCAGCTCAACTGGGCAGCAATAACAGCTCCATAAATCACACTGTTCCAGCACATAGGTCTTACTAGTGTTATGGACCGTTATAAATTATTTTCCACAGGTAACACTGCAGGTCAGTTTACTGGTCAGTCCAGTGCTGTTAACAACAGATGGGTGATTGTGGCACTGTTTGTGATAGATTCACTCCTTGATGTTTACTACCTCTAGTTTCCAACTCCTCGTGCTGCTGGAGGCTGTTTTACTATCTCCATTGCCTCTGAATGTAACTCACATATCATGGCCTTACAATTACCCACAATACCTTGTACCTCATAGTACAGTACAGTGCTTTTGCCTGGCCAACTTTGTTGCCAGATTGTAAATTGATACTTACAACGACTATAGCTGCGTCTCAATTCGCGCTCTTCCATAAGTGCGTTCACACTGACAATTATGGCAAAATGCAGTGCACTGTGAGTACCCGGATGGTGTACTTAAAACGGTCAAAAAGTTGAGTGTGGAACGCTGGACTCTTCTCACCCTCAATGGTCACCATCTTGGCTACGTAGCGGAAGGGGAGGGACCACCAGCCTATGAAAATGGCGGCAGCGGTTGCGATTGTTATGGTGAACACCACACTAAAAGCAAAAGTGTTCTTTTTTTTAATTTTTAATAAAATTGAAGTCAAGTGAGCTAACAAGCCGGTTGCAGTTCAGCATTAAGAAGAAGAAGAAGAAGCGGTCAAATGTTGCGATCGTCATTTTCGGTAAGTGCACAACGGTCGTGTTTGATTTGAGACAATTCAACGAAAATTCACGCACTAAGAAAGTAAAAACATAATGTACACAGTGTACTACATGGAAGTGTACTAATGGAAGCATCCAAATTGAGACACAGGGTATGTCTAGTCTAATTGTCTTTTCATATAAATATTGTCCTTTATGTGTGTTATTTATGTTTATGAGTGTGTGTCTCTGTGTTTGTGTGCTGCTGTGCTGTACTGTACTGTGTTGGTGATAATCTGTGGTGTTATTGAGGGTGTTATACTGGGACTTGTATTCTGTCTCTCCTCTTTTGACTGTCAGACACACTAATTCTCTGCACTCTTCTCCTACTCTGTCCTCTCTTTCTCTCTGATGCTTTTCTGCAGAATAACCAGACTCATGGGACGCCGGCCATACGATCCCACCTTTGTCTCTTAAACAGCCACTATTCTACTTGCCTCTTATTTTTCACTGTGAAATCAACGTCTTTTCTATTCTGCCGCTACACTCATTTCTCCTTCCCCTTCTGAAGTGATTGAAAAAACAATAACTGTTTTGTCTTTTTGTTGTCTGGTTGCACATTTATTAGCCTAGCTCTGTGTTTGTTTCATTGTGAAACCGGGTGTGTCTGTATGACAGGCTCCGTATTTGATGTTTACCTGTAGTGTACTAATTAATCATTCATAATGCAGCTTGAGTTTTTAATTAAGCCCACACCCAGAAGCTGTTGTCACAGTCGAGCCTTTCTGACGGTTTAAAAAGAGGCATAAAAGCTCTTCTTTCGGTCTCTGCCACCTTCCCTTCTCTGTGGTTCGATCTGTTCTGCAGTTGACAGGTAATTTATGAGCGAGAGAAAGGAGGGGGCTACTCTGACACAGACCTGGAGTCAGCAGACACACACACACACACACACACAAACACAAGGGGTAAATCATCACCTTGTCTGTGTAACTGATGGTTGAGTTCAGAGGTCAATGACCAATACCTGACCTTTCTTGATACCACAGATGACGTGTGGCAGTGTGTATTTGCGCATGTGCGTGCGTGCGTGTGTGTGTGTTCTGCATGTAAGTGTGTTTTTTTGTGTATCTGCTGCCATCTTTGCTGGGAAAGGGTAATCAGTTTCCTTGTAGAGGTGATTTAATCTGTGGGTCACGTGCATAGGATGGATTCATCACAGGACAGATAGATCACTGTCACACCCACACACACATAGACACACTCACACATAGAGCAGGTAATTTATATGAGGTTAAATGGTTGGTCAAATGGCAGAGCTGTGGCCACTGTGGGTTCTTCTTCCTCCTACCTTCTTCGCATCTCTGATAGTCCTCTGTCATTTCACATCAGTCCGGTCTGAACAACAAATTCACACACTTCCACTGTTTCCTTGTTGCAGTTTTTAAGCTGCAGCTTTATCTCCGCCTGTCTGTGTTCCTAGATGTGGGAGGACTCCCCTCTCTTCAGGGAGTGGGATGTGATTGTGGAACTATGAAGAAGCAGAAAACAAAGAGATAACGGGGTCATGGGTAGTCTCGTTTGTCGTCTTTTCTTTTGTGAAAGGTTGTTAAGTGTGTGTGTGTGTGTGTGTGTGTGTATTCTCTCACTACTGGATGTGGTTCAGAGCACAAGCACTGTGTATATCTTTTTGTAGCCTGTGTATGTATTGTGTTTTAAGTGTATGCTAATGTTTTTATCTCACTGCATCCAATCCTATTTTTCAGAGCTGAAACCTTGAGAAATTTATTTTTGGCTTTTGTTGTGTGATAGCGTGTGTGTGTGTGTGTGTGCACGTTAAAGGGTTCCAACTAAGAGATCTAGGCCTTAAGTCAAAATGATAGTGGAGTACAATAACAGTCTTTGTCTCACCAAATTATATGGAAAAACCCTCAATCTGCATTTGTTTACTGCTTTCTCTGACTCACTCTTGCACTTTCTCACCACACACAAATACACACACAACCTGACCCAAAAAAGCAAAGGATAAGAAGTTATGGATTGGGAGGAAGTGAAAAGGAAAAATGTTTTTTTGTTAACAGGGTGAATGTATGGCTGTTTGTGACTGTTTTGTTCTTTATTTTTCTAATTAAAGAAACAATAAGGGGATTTGCTTGCTGTGGGGCTGTATGTATTTGCTTGTTTTTGTGTGTTTGTTTGTATTCTCATGCACATCAGTGAGTGTATAGTATTTACGTCTTTTGTTTAACAGCGACATGACAGCATAATCACCTTTACATGTGCATATGTTAATGTATACGTTTTTTAAATATTTTCCCATCCTCTGTGTTCCAGCCTTGTGTAAGTACACAATCATGTATATGTATGTGTGCTGCAGGCAGGTTCTTGACATTTGCCACATCAGGCAAGCTTCAACCTTCTTTCATGTCAATTAAAGCAATTAAGAGATTAAGTATGTGAATGGAGATTAGCATGAATTACCATATCTGAGGGTGGGACCGGATTACTTCCTCTTTTCCCTCACTTGCTCTCACTCCTTCCTCTGGCTGTATCTTATCTCAAATTCTCTCATTCGTTAGAGGGAAATCCCAAATCTTAAAACAGAATTTCTTACGATTTTACACTGCATTGTAATGTCTTTTACAGATCAAACATACACTCAGGGGGGTCTATACAGTGTATCTATTAGATGGTTTGAGATATTTATGAAATACGACAGTTTAATATGGAAAAGAAGTTGGAGACCATTTGTACATTTAATTGGAATTTAAAACAAAGTGCATTTTCTTTCCTGAACAAATGGTTTTGTTTTGTCAGAGTGACAAATAAAATGTGAACAGCGGCAGTGGTTAATAAAACAGCTGGATGTCATCCAGTTTGCTGCGAGGCTTCCAAGCCCATCCCACAGTGCAGTGCACCCACAGTGTCTTCACATCACACACCCTTGTCAACTGCGACTGGCATACAGTCAACAAGCTTGTGGTGTAACGTTCCCTGGCCTGCCTCACACCCGCTCATACTTTCACTGCTCATACAGAGTGGCTGAACGTTGCTAATGATGATGATGATGTCATGTTATTACAATATTTCAGCATGTAAGCTTCTGCCAACATGCCGGCGAGTCAGCGATTAGCTCTGATCTGAAAAACAGATCAGGGAGCGCCACAGAAGAGTAGACTCAGGAGATAACAGGGTAAAATAATGATGAGTCTAACATAAGCTGGTTAAGTTTGCATACAACATTGTATTTTTATACAATACCTACCTTTGGACAAGCTCTGTTTTGGCCTTTCAGCAACATCGCCACCTCTTTAATTTCATAGCTGTCTGCAGTTCAGGCTGGCGTATAGTCATGCAGCCTCATTTATTTGTTTTCACACCGAGTCCAAAATCATTGTGCATTTTTTTAAATTCATCACTTGATAGTGATGTGATCGACAGTGATAGTCTGAGTCTGCACTATTTTAAAGCTTCCCTGTGAAAAGTCTCATTATGAAACAAAAAGCAGCCCTGAAGCAGTGATAATTCTCCCACTTTGGGAGGCAAAAAAAGAATGTGTCAAGAACAGAGAATTTCACAAGCTGTTACTGGAGCTGAGGAATGGCTTCAAGATCTACTTCATGATGTCAGCAGCCCAGTCTGGTAAAATGCTGAAAGCACACAACAAAACAAATCGGCCCAATTACTACGATCGTGTGGATCCTGAACAGCAACTGGCAGTATGGTGGACACACACGTATGCACACACACACTCAAACGTCTACATTGTACGTTGCCTCAGGGAAACATCATCTAAAGAAAAGGCTCACATCTCTGCTACTGCTAAATGTGTTATTAAATAAGTTCACCTCTTTTGACACTTTTGACAAATGCATAAAAACGCAGAAACACTGTTGTGAAATGACAGGTGTGTAAATTGAATAGACTAAATGGGAGGTTGATTCATGTTTTTATGTCCAAAATTTGTCATTTGTCAAGAAACACTGACACCATTATTCTGTTTATTTGGATTAACAAGAGCAGGTGTCATATAAGGTGAAGTTAAACCGTCTTTATAAACCTCTGCAATTTATTATCGCAATATGCTTCAGTGGCCGTTAATTCACTGTAATTGGGCAGGTCTCCCAAGCACAGCCTATGTATGGAAAACACTACATTGATATCTGTGAATATAATTACTTGTACTGAAGCTACAAATATTAAAAACGTCACTGTCATTAAGAGGCACAGCCCTTTTTTTCCTTTCTCCACTAAATGAAACAAATCATTGAGGGACTTTGTGACTTTGCTGAATGTTTGTTTGCGCTTCTCAAGAGTTCTTAACCAGAAAACGTGCCCACATCTGTGGAGGATCACCCTCAGTGCTTTCCCATCATCCAAAATGCCTGGCCTTTTATTTACTCTCAACGAAGCATCTCCAGGTTATGCCTTTTGATGATATCACAGACAGCAGTGTGAAGCTCTCTTGTGTTTCTAAGAAAAGAAAGATGCGCTCATTTTCACAAATTTACTTGAACTGACTGAACGGATTCCTTTCATCCTTTGACTGCTTCTTCTTAGGTCTGTTTCTTAACCCTGTACATCTATTCATTTATTCTCCTACTTGTTTTTCAGTTCTGCTGAACTGAGAGCTGAAGTGCTTCTGTCAAACCAAAATAGAAGCTTGAGAAAGGTGGTTCACACCTGTCACAAAAGGAGTTTTTATAGAAACTCATAAAAATGTAGATTAAAAGTGAAAGAGAGGCAGTCAGGGGAGAATGGTCATTTTAGCACATTGTGATTGTTGGAGTGTCTTTAACCTTAATGATTCAACGACTGTCCCTTTGGATGGGAAGAGACTGCGACAGGACAGAGTGGTCATTTTAGCACTTCCTGCCACAGTATCTGCTCCATCTCTTAGTAATGACCTCTAACCTCAATGATTCATAGCGTAGACAGGGACAACACAACGCCACACAACTGCAAAGGCACACGCACAAGTTCACCTGCATACAAACTCACTCTATCAGGCTCTAAATGCACCAACAAGCCCCTCCCTACTCTTTCGCTGGAACTTCTGTCCTTCAGACCCACCATCTCGCACTTTAGTTTCTCTAACCTATTATTACATCATGAAGTAGCCTCTGACAGACACTCTTTAACTTCAGTGTGTTCAGACTCCTAAAGGTGCTTTTTAGAGCTGTGTGTGTGTGTGAGAGAGGTGCTCTAACTGGCAGTTAGTGCAGATCTAAGTCTACAGGCTTCATCTCCTAATCGCCTGCGAAATTGATTGTGTTGCCTCTCTCATCCATCACACCCCGGACTCCTTTGACCACCTTTATATTAGCATGCATATGCATATGAGACCTTTCAGTGATGTGCATGGTTCCCCTTCCGCCTGTGTCTCTGTCTTTAACTTCCTGGACACATGCACACACCTCATACATACATACTCAGCTCCCACAATACATCTACAGAAAAACACACATACACACACACTTACATTCAATAATGCACATGCACGTATGAATTCATTATGCCTGCGCACACATTTCATTTTGACGCAGTCCTACAATGCAGCATGAGTGATGTGTGTGTGTGTGTGTGTGTGTGTGTGTGTGTGTGTGTGTGAGATCATAAATCTGTAGTGCTGGGTGAAATGTATGCATGTTGCTGAAGGCTGTACCAGCGAGGACACTGGATCTTTCCCTGAGTAGGGTAAACATTGCTGGAGGCCTGACACTGTCCTCCAGTTCCTCCACCGCCAAACCCCCCCCCCCCCAACACTGTTACTGCTTCCTCTCAAGGGGAGATGAATCTTCTGGAGATCATCAAATCGCACACGCACAAATAGACACTGACAGATAGACGGGCAAACACGCATACATGCCACATGTCTGTGTGTGTGTGTGTGTGTGAGTGGTGCTGACGTGTGGTCGTGTTAGTGATCAGTGTAACGGTGATCCAGATTCTGTCTGTTTCAATGCCGGGTAACATCTCTAGCATGCTTCACCATCACATCACATTACATCAAATCTCATTACGTCTCTTCTGATAGAGGGGTGTCGTCAGCGCCACCTCTGTGACAGACTCACCCTTTGTGGTCGACTCATTTCTCCCTATCATCCATCCCTATCATTTTCTTTGTCCCCGCCACCCTTCCTTATCACTGCCTACATCCTCTACATCTGTCCTCCATTATATTCCACTATCTACTTCTTTTTTTCCTCCCTCACACTCATTTGATAGCTTTACACACACATATATTCTCGTACGCACACGCCGAGGAGCAGACAATAGGGTGATAGACGGCCTATTGAGTTGTAGAAATTGCTCCCTGCTGGTTTGAATGTGTTTAAGTTCTTAATAGCTGCAAGTCAGCATAATCCACAGAGATAAGCACTATATTATAGCAATGCACAGACACACGCACGCACTAATATCCAAACACACCCCCTGTATACTCCATGCACATACACACTCACAGGGGTGTTTGTTCTGTGTGTGGTTTCTCCAGGAGTAGTATAGCATGAGCGGTGTGCCGGGTATTTACATTTGCTTCAGTGACAGCAAAGCACTTTCTCCACCTCCCTCCCTTATTTCATACTTTCATGCCCCCATCCACCCCTCGCTCCCCCCACCCGCCACAACCTCCACCCATCACGATCTGTCTCATATATTTTTTTTACGTCTCTCCTGAGTTTCAATAGCAGCATTTTCTGCACACTGCCAGGCCTCTTTCTGTGACCGTTTTGTAGTTTGGGTGGTGGGAGAAGGGGGGGGCGGCTAAAATGAATGTCAAATGCTTTTTCAGGTCGTCTGTGCTCCCATCCAGAGCGATGCCTAGAATGGTCCTTTTCTCAGCCACTGTGTGTGTGTGTCAGTGTGTTTACTCACTTGTGTTTTGTCACTCTATATTGTAGCACTGACTCTACAACACACATTTGTATATATTATTTTCTCTTGTTTTTCTAGTGTTTTATATGGTTTTAATGAATGGTTTCCCGTTTGGTTCCTTGTTTTAGGAACAGCGTGAGTTTTTGAACATGTTTTATGTTTTATAACACTTACTACTAACACACCTTTTATAAATTTAAAGCTTTATTAATATATTTATTTTTATGATCAACCTTTTAACTTATAGTGGGAAAATGTCCTGTCTATAACACATTTTAGTTCCATTTTATTCCATTTATTTTTTTTATCTTTTTATTTAGATTTACTGAGGGGAGGGCTTTCTTCTGTCTGATGACCTTGGTCTCTGGGACCTGGTGGGCTCTCCCCTTTTGGGCAATTTCCTGACCTGTCCTCCATGCTGCTTTTTGCCCTACCTTTTTTAGCCTATCTATATCAACTATCCTCACCCTAACCACACCCCTACCTCCATACCTAACCTTAACCACACCCCTACCCCTGTGCCTGAACCTAACTTCACCTCAGTCTCTTGCCTGCCTCCAACCCCTCTATCCCCTCCCATGGGACCCGTAACCCGTAGCTAATGAACAAAACTTGTGAAGAAGCTAAGCAGGGTTGGTCACAGCCTGGAGGGGAGACCACATAAAATATACTGAAGATGAGAGGCTTGGGTTATTGTTTTATTCCCTAAACCCTCACCGGCACCTTTTAAAGATTTTATTTTTATTTTCTTTTAATAAGATGTTTAATCATTAGAGGAATTTTATACTCATTTTTTTTTTTGCACCACAGACTTCATCCTTGGGATGTAGTCCATCTCCCTTCTAACCTAACACACAACACATACCCACAAACAGGCTGGTAACATTCCTTTAGGGGAAAGCTGCTCTGTGCTCGACGACCTCATGCTTTCCTTGGGCTCCAGGAAAATTGTGGTTTTGGGAATTTGATGTGCTGGATGCGCGACTCTCTGAATATGTACCCGTGTGTGTGTGTGTGTGTGTGTGTGTGTTGCACGGCTTGGGAAAATGTGACATGAAAAAGACGTCATGATGCTGACACTGTCTAATGACGCTGTCACTCCTTCTATCTCTCTGAGCTATCACAGACAGAAGCAGGCTGCGAGACAAAGAAAGGAAAATAAAGAAAAGGGAGAAAGTGCTTCCAGACAAGATGGTGTGCAGCTGCAGGAGAGTTGTATTTTTCCATGCTGTGCAAAAAGTTGAAAATATGTGTTTACTTCTGTGATGGGTACAGAGAGTTTTTCACTTTATGCCTCATTAGAGAGAGAGAGAGAGTGAGGAGGAAAGATGGGGAAAAAAACGGAGGGATGTAGTGAGAGTGAAGAGATGTGTGTTTGTGTATGTTTGTGTCCAGCACCAGCTATAGTTTACTAAGCTGATAAACAGCCTTTTAAAGACAACTTCCTTCATTATATTTCTGCTTCTGTTGCTGGGCAGGGTCTGTGATTTGTGTTTATGTATGTGCAGAAAGAGGCTGTGATGTGTGATTGATGGGGAACATTATTTCTCATGAACTCTCTGCCATTTGGGGAGCATATTTGCGACAGGTGTGTGTTTGGGTGTGTTGTGGGGGGCAAGGTAGATATAAAAGAAGACATGTTGTGTGTTTTTTGCCTTTGTTTATGCTGGATGATATTCCTGCTGTCTGTGTTGTGCATTATAATCTGTTCTAGCCATCCATGTGGAAAATACCTTGCATTGTTCTTGTCCAAGTGCTACTGGCTACTCGCTTTGTGCTTTCACTCGGCCCCTCAGCAGCTTTGTACCGTTTTCATTTTGACAGGATTATCTGTATGAGGGGTGCCACCGCTCACACAGTGTGCAGTACAGTTTTAAACAGTGGGTGTATGTTGCTTTTTCCTGCAATTTTCTGCAGTTTGTTGGAGGTTGACAGTATATACTGATGTATACATAGTGTGATTATCTTGGCCAAATGGATCTTGATGTACAATATTAGTGTGATAATTCTTGAACTGATTTAGGCCTTGTTCAGACTGCCAGCCCAAATCTGTTTTTTGTTGATTGTATCCAGATTGATTTTAGAAAATATGGACAAACACAAAAAAACACATCAAATGTGATTTTTGCAAATCGAATCCAAGCCACATTTGGAGGTGGTTTGAAATGCGCAACCGGATTTCTACAGTTGCGTCTCAGTCCGGATGCTCTGGCCACTGAAATTGGATTTCGAAGTGTCTTTTGCGTTACTCGCAAAGGGACACACAGAGACAACATCAAATCCAGAGTGACGGAAGTGCATCAGAGCGCCTGTATACCAGCCTCCTTTTGGTTTGCACTGAGTTCTGCACTGTGACTTGACAGTGCAATTGTTTGCAAGGCGAGATGATGATCTCCATTTCTCATGCTTCCACATTGGAAGGACGCTTCACCAGCGTACGTAGTTACTGACACCTACGTCGTTACCACAGCAACCCATGCAGATAGGTTGGTGATGTCTGCACACACAAATCCGATCTGATCACGTACAAATAACAGTGCAGACAGTCTGTCTCAAAGATCTGATTTGAGAAACAAATCTGATTTGCCTGCAGTCTGAACAAAGCCTTACTGTCTATGTTTCAGTGTAGGTTTTAAAAACCTGTGCAATCTCTTTTTCTGTCACTGCTGACAAAAAAAAAGCTTTCCCGTGCTTCCTGCTGGGATAAATGTGCATTTGCTGTCTTCTTGCTGTGTCCAGTCAACAAGTGTATCATTGGAGGGGCACCTCTTGGGTTCATTGCCCTCTAAATGTCTTGTTTGTGCACTGGCCCCGAGTTAGTATGCTGATGAAAAGCTTGAGAAAGAAGGCAGGGTATAGGTTTTCTTGGATTTCTGTTTTTTTCTTGGATGTAAAAGTCAATGAGATGGGTTCTCTTCTCAACTGGAGAGCTTTCAGATTCTGTGTGCACATTGTGTACATTCGAGCTCCGACCTATCCTGGATTTTTAAAGCCGATACTAATATTGACATTTGAGAGTTTAAAAAAATCACATAACCATAACACAGTAGTTTTTTTATATAAACACATAACATAAAATGAACATTTTGATAAGGACCTTTTAAATGTATAGAATTAAAGAATTTTACAGTTAATAAATTAACTTGCCAGTGCTTCCTGGTGGACAAACTACTGTATGATGCTACTCTTTCTAAATTACCACATACAAATCTTTAGTTTTTCTGTACTGCAATTTCTTGTTCTTGCACTTCGACTCATCTGCTTATACCAATATATCTGTGATAAGCTAATATCTGATAATGTCTGCTAGTAATAACTAATTTATTGGTCAGGTTCTGGTGTACATATTTTACTTACTAAAAAACTAAAGGAAGATTTTATGGGGTGTCCTGGTTAGTTTTGGACATCTGTACCATGTAAACACAATGCCCCTGTCAGCTATCCAATAAAGGCAAAAAGACCATATAACAATATTTTAAAATAATTAGTTTTCTCAGTTTTCTCTGTATTAATCAGTTTTTTGGTCATGCACATCAGGGATCTATCATAAGATTGAAGAACGCTTATCCATTCAAAAGAGTGAGGGTGACAGACAGCAGGAGAGATGATGGCAGGGTGAGATATCCGTCCATTAACCTCCAAACCCTCCAAAACTGCTGATTGAACATTTGAAAAAAGAAAAAAAAAACTTTAAAGACAGACATGAATATGTGTGCCCTAGCGTTCCCACACATTTCGCAATCGGGCGTCAGTTTAGCCTTTCAAAATCCCATCAATGTAAACAAAAGAAAAAGGCAGCACCACTTAAACACAACATATGTTGAGATATTGGACATTATTACTGCTAAAATACATCTTTATGGTGATTTTTTTCTTACAGCTTTTATAAAAGCTCTCTTCTCCAAACATGTCTCACCAATAGTTACACTTCAATATGAGGAAGTGCTGTTTGCATAGCATAGATAGTTCCGATTTAAATAACCTGCTCAGAGGAAATAGGGTTGAAAAGGTTTTTCTGGGAAAAGTGTTCTATGACGTGTTTTTCTGTCATTACCTTTCCTGGCCTTTAGAGGAGCTTAAATGTTGATTTCACAGGTATCGAGAGGGGATGATAACAGTATGAGAGCAGAAAATAACCTTTTTTTCTAACAACAAAAGTAAAATTAGGAGCCGTGTGCAAAAACAGACATTACAGGGATTCTTGTCAGGGGACGGCAGCTATAGCTTGGAGTTACTAAGACCAAATGGAGTGACCATTTATGTCCGTCAAAGTGATCTTTCCTTTCAACCCTACTCCTTTCTGTAATGCACTGTTTCGTTGTTTGCCTCCTGAAAGAAGGGGAAGAAGAAGAAGAGAGTGTACAGGGTAAGATGTAAGTGCTGCCTCAACAAAATTAAAGTGTTTTTCTCCCATTCCCTTAACAAGGAGCTCAATGTGAGGTGCATGTTGCACGTCTTGGTCTAGAAGTAGCCTCTACAGTAGTACCTTTTCAGATTGACTATGTTTACATGCACACTAATTTTCCACTATCATTCCAAATTTGACAATATTCCGAATTTGATATGCATAAACATATTCCATTTGGATATTTCGAATTAGGCCTCATTCAGAATGTAGCATTTTCTGCTTAAAACGTGGGATATGCCAATATATTATTCGGGTTTTAGGAGCATTCTTTGGACATGTATACAGCGCATTCGGAATATGCGTCTTAATGGGGGTTTTTACCGCAGTTTGCGACACACGGCCTCCTGCCTGTTTACGGTCAGCTCTGTGCAGTTTGCAAGGCTGGGGTAGAGATCAAGCCCCCAGGAAGAGCGCTAGGCTTTGAAGCCAATTTGACATAGTGGCCAAACCGTGTAATTACAACTTCCGGGTCCGTCACGTGATGCACACTGGCCCCAAGAGACTTTTTCCCATAGACTTACATTGGGAAAGAGACGTCTGTAAATCAGTGGATAATGTTTTTTGAGGTACAACAACTAGCCAGTATGAACACTTAAATAGCCCTTATTTAAATCATGATGTCCTAAAAGTCGTAAAATGCATAAATAGCCGAATCCAGAGTTATAGAGTGACTGCCATTCATGTGAGTGAGCATGAGACCTAGCGGTTTGGAGACAGGGTTAAAGGAAAAGCTAGTGCGCTTGCTCTATGGGCCAAGAATGCGGAAGCTATGTCCGGGAATATAATAATTATTATTATATAATTATATCCGGGAAGTCAGACTTTTTTGGCTTTGTGCGCCACTGAGCAGCTTTCATAGGAATGAACGGGGCCCCACCTCCGACGCTGTATCCAGTTCTCTTTATACATCTATGGTAGAGATGCATGTGCAAAAGAAAAGCTCACATTGCTGGTCGGAAAGGAGAAGTACACCTACTTTTAAACATTATGAAAGACTTGGATATCAACAGGTTTTTGGATGTGCGCAAATATCACAACGTCGACCTTTTCAAGAAGGTGGTTGAACGAATGAAAGAGGGAGGCTGTGTTTGCACGTTCGTGCAAGTCTGCCACTGGTGGAAACTTTGAAAAAATCCTATTTTGACGCAAAGAAGCAAAATGACTTAAATGGCTCCAGCCGTTCCACTTTTCCAAATTTTGACGTGATAAATGACATGTTAGGGCATGGGCCCCTGTCAAACACACGGCTGCATGCAAACGGGAATTTTAGTGGAATACTCATTTTCTTTAGCCATGTAAACAGCTTAGTAGGAATATTGTCTTTTTTGGAATAAGGGCAAAAATCGTAATATTTTGTGCATGTAAGCGTAGTCACTTTGTATTTCAGTGTATGATTCCATTACAAACATCACAAAAATCTTCACTGTAATATCTTCAATTTATACAAATTACAGTATATTCCATGACCAAATTGGAGCAGGGAGAAGAAAAATCATAGCAAAAACTCAGGCTTCTTATTAATTTCAATGAGACCACAGCACTGGCTCATTGAGGTGCCACCACAAAAGGCTCTAGCTGAAAACTCCGGATAGTCCAGCAAAAAGTTTATCCTGGCTCAAGTTTTGCTGCAGAACAGTGCAGTACTCCATTGGCCAATTAAATACGAGCAACCGTCCATTCAGAGTAGAACACCTTGTAGCATAAAACTTGTAGAATTGTGCTAATGTTTCTGTTCACCTCCAGCAAGCAAAGAGACAGAGGAGAACATTATTGCTGCTGTAATAACAGGTTTTACAATCCTGCCTCAAATGAGTAGACTAAAACTCTGTGCAGTGTCTTTGTGTCTGATGAGCCTTAAAACAGTGCGCAACATACATGTGGCGATGCTGAGCTGGCTCAGATTTATAGTAAATCCACCATTGGTCTGAGGAAAACACCACTGATAAATATTCTCACCAAACCAAATTCTAGTATCAAAAAACACTCCAGGTTCAATATACTACAAGGTACATATACTAACAAAAGCATTTCAGCAGATATCGCTACCATGCACACAAAAATGAAACAGGAAAGTGAGTAGAGAAAGATGCAACAACCTATCATGTTGCCAATTTGGACCTACATAGACAAAAAGCAAAACAGATGACAAGAAGGCGGTTTTATTACCCTATAATTAATTTAGTTTCTGAGTTATGGTGTCTGGAGGATTTGAAATGTCTAATTAGAGTGGTATTAATGTATCGGAGTCAACAGCTTTTTTGTATTTTGAGAATTTAGGTTTTTTGTGTATGTGCGTGTCTAGCTGCAACTCTTCGGGTTGCTTAAAAGACAGCAACACACTCCCTCTCTCTCTCCCTCTCTCTCTTCCTGTCCTTGTTAATGGTTGTATAAGTGAGAAGTGGGAGCCAGGGAGGTGATTGTGATATCCCAGCGGGCGGAGCAGCAGATGGACCGTTCGTCTACCCACAGTGCCTCCCCCATCCCCACGCTGACACCACCGTCTTCATTAGCCGCCTCAGAGGCTACGACCTCATCTTCTCCTAACCCTCTCCCCCTCCTCACCTCTTGCCCTCCTCTTACCCCCTCGCCCGTCTCCTCTCACCTCCTTTCACTTTCTCCGTTCACCCTGCTGCACCTCCACCCGTCTCTCAGCCCTTCATTTTCCCTTTGTCCCTCCTCTTAAGAATCTATCTCTGTCCTGCTCTCCGCTTACCATCTTCCTTTACCTCCCTTCTGCGCCCAGCAGCTCTCCCCGACTCCCTCCCTCCCATACCTGTTGCTCCCTAACCCTTCCTCTGCTCTGAGTGCCTCCTCCCTCCTCTCTCCATCATCCCTCCTTCCCGCTCCATCTGTTTCTTTCTACCATTCTGGCCAGCTGACCTGGTGCTTCGTATTACGGGGTTTCCCTGCGGGGGTTACCATTGTGGTCTCTGACAGGTGTGTGTGTGTGTGTGTGTGTGTGTGTGTGTGTGCCCCATGTGTGTTGCTTGCAGGCTTTCATTCAGCATGAGAGATTAGTGATGGTACAGACAGCAATTCAGGGCAAATACATCTCCTCTGTCACTGACTTGGAATACAATACTTTCATTCAATGATAACCTTAACCTTGGCCGCTAACTGTCTGTGTGTGTGTGTGTGTGTGTGAGCATGAGCAAGGGACTGTGTGACTATGTCCATGTGGTATGGAGGAGCATAGAGAATGAGCTGCCATAACTTGTTATGTCTCATTATAACACCTCTTAGAGGCTGCACAGCCACAAAATGAGCTATTTTAGCACCGTTGTCCTCACTCATCCCGAGACGAATAGGATATTAGTGCGCGCACACACACACACACACACACACATAATCACTATAATTGACATGCAGCTCTGGAGTCCTTCAGTTCACATCTGTATAGTGTGTGTGTGTGTGTGTGTGTGTGTGTGTGTGTTGTTGTGTGACAGCACTAAAGACAGTATTTAAGTCTCTGACAACTACAAAGAGCATTGTGGTGGAGACCTCATGACAACCTCCCAGTTCCAAGCAGTTCTGAGGCGACAACAGGGATAGGGTTTTTTTGCTTTCAACGCATCACTTTGGTGCGCTCAGACTATGGGAGGGGGAGAGGGCGTGCAGAGGGGTGAGAGACAGTCATTTAAAAACTGAGAGAGGAAAATAGGTGGAGGCAGGAGGTTAGGAGGAGGTGAGGAGGCAGTGCATAAGGGAAATTTAAAAATGGCTTTTGTTTCTCTGTGCCTGTATTTCTAAGTTAGGATGTGTAACTTGTATATGTCTGGATCCTCAATAAAAAAAAACAATGATTTAAAAGCACAACAAGTTCAGCTGATGAGAAAAAGAGTAACAGAGGTGGAAAGAGGGCTGGCCTTGAGAGATGTAGAAAAAACTGAATGGAGGAGCATGTGTCAACCCTGATGGGTGGAAGGAGGGATTTGCAAAGAGGATGATAGTATGTAGAACGAGAAGTGAAGAAGAGTGAATAGTCAGTCATCTATTTTTGAACAAAGAACAAAGGATAGGAAGTAGGATTTAGGATTGGGCAGTATCCAAGGTTTGATACCTTTTAAACCTTCCACAAATTTTCCCGCGGTAAAGGGTATTACCTGCTGACTTTAGAAATAATGTTGTTGGGGGACTGGAATACGAATTAAGCTGCTAAATGCTAAGTTTAGATGGTCACCACTTTACCGTCTTGTGCCATAAGTCTGGTCTCTTTTTAAACTCAAAGATTTAATAACTATGTTCTCTTAACAACATCAAAACAGAACAGCAAACATTATACATGCTACTTTGTGTACCTTGTCGCCACATCAGTGCAGGTTTTCTACACTGAGCCTTTGTATTTCACTGTTTACAGTACCCAAAGGCAATTATCATTGTTGGCTGTGACTGGTTGGGCCTTGTCATTTCATATTTGCAGCAGTTAGCAGGTGACTTATTCAGAGGTATTTCCGTCTCTGGCTGCTTCTTTCTTCACGTGAGTCTTACTGTGACACACTGGAGACTTGCTGGCGCTTCCTTGTCTTTTGGTGCAATCTCCAAATTCTGCTGAATTTCAGCAGTTATAATCTTTTTAGCAACCAGCATGTTTGCACTTGCCATCTTTTTTCCCATCTCTCATGTGAGGAGTCATGTGGTATTATCAAAATCAAAGTCTCTTATATACTGAAACAAAACACACAAAAACTTTTCTGTCATTTGTATTCCCTATAAAATAATCAATCTTTGAGATTATAGAGGAATGTTTTTTTCTAACCGTGATTACTCTTTCTATTCTGTTAAACTGGAATCATTGTGATTTTTGAACTACAAAAGAAGTTGTAGTATTTTCAAAACATAATGTATTATTAGAAGTGATTTAGAGACATTTCTTTTCCAGATAATCTGCATTAAATCTCCCCAGATCATCAGTTTTTCCAACATTTTGTCTATTTGGACTTGAAGACACTACAGCAAACAGCAGCTGGACAAAACAATGGAACATGAGGTAAACAGAGAAGGTAAATGAGAGGTCAGAGTGTGCTGGGCTGCAGTCTGGTACTCCACAGTGATGCATTTGACCCTTCGTTCTCTCTTGTTTTCCTGCTTGACAGGACAGCTAGATAGGAGGGTTGATAGGGCCACTGGCCTCCATGATAGGCGGAGATAGGCACTGCGCAGCAGCACAGGCTCATGTTTTCTCATTGATCTCAACCATGCATGAATGAGCACATGCACGCACATACACACGCACGCACATACACACGCACGCACACGCACACACACACACACACACACACACACACACACAAAGATGTACATGCAAACACAATATGGGGGCAGGATAATAATCTTGATTTCTTTGAACCTGTGGGAGGACCCGTACCAGGTGATTGGCTCATTTATTCTGTTGCATCGTGGGAGTCTGCGATCTAGCAGAAATATATTTAGGTTTGTGTGTGTATATATAAGATGTGTGTGTACAGGCATACATTTTTGTGCGAGTAAGGATGTGTGTCTGACTTTTGTCAAATTGTGCTTTTTTTGTGCTACTACCTCAGTTGATTTAAAGGTCTTTGCCATTTTGTGTGTTACCCAGTGCGTCTGTGTGTGTGTGTGTGTGTGTGTGTGTGTGTGTGTGTGTGTGTGTGTGTTATTTTCCAGCTCAGTTAGTGTGTGAGGCATGTGTTGGCAGATTGCCAAGCCCGGGCTCTACACCCAGTAGACGTAGTCTCAAATGGCAACCCCAGATGCTGCGGCTCACAGCCCATACACACTCAGAACAAGCACATACACAGGCACACACACACACACACACACACACCATTTTCCCTTCTTATTTCTGTCTCTACTATACCCCCTTTCTGTGTTTCACTTTGTGTCTCATTTCTTTCTTGTGTGTGTAAGAAAGAGTGTGAAAGAGAGAGGCGGCATAGTGTGTTTGTAGCTGGAGGATAGTGTGTGATAGGCAGCTCTGATAAGTGAGGAAGCTGGACTTTGATCTCTCCTCTTCGGACTAACTGAGAGAAACTCAAAACTCAAAAACGCTTTGACACACACTTCTGTCACAGCACAACAGGAAGAGCTATGTCAAAATGTGAGAAATTTAGTGTGCTCTCCTCTCCTGTTGTTTTCTCTTCTCTCCTGTCCTCTCCTCTTTTCCTCTCTTCTCCTCTCATGTTGTCTCCTCTCCTCTCCTTTCCTCTCCTCTTGTTTCCTCTCTTCTCCTCTCCTCTTGTTTCTTATGTCCTTTCCTCTTGTTTCCTCGCTTCTCTCCTCTTGTTTCCTCTCCTCTCCTCTTGTTTCTTCTCCTGTCCTTTCCTCTTGTTTCCTCACTTCTCCTCTCCTCTCCTCTCCTCTCCTCTCCTCTGGTGTTGCTGATGAGCTATGAATTCAACCCTCAGACTTTTTCTGGCTGTAAAAAACACTTTGCCACCAACATTTTACGGCTCTTTTTTTATTTGTTTATGTGTGTGGCTGGGTAGGGGACATACGCACTCACAGTGTTTTTATATACAGCCCTGCGCTGTAGCCCACAAATTCAAAGTGTTTGTTCATTTTGCTTGTATTTCTGTTTCTTGTGTCATATATTTCCAGACATCTTTTCTTTCCAGTATTTTTTTTTCAACAGCCCCTCCAGAGGAAAACATGCTAAAACTGTACAGAGAATGTGTGACTGCAATAAGGCTAATTCTGTCTCTTTTTCTCCCCTCTCCCTCGCCCTGCTTCTCTCCCCTGCTCTGCTGCCTTGTGCTGGTGCTGTGTGTTTGGACACATCTGCTCCCTTAGGTGAGTTGAATTTTTCTTACAGTGCAGTTCAGTGCTAAACTAAGGAGACACTGAATTTCAAGGACTTGTGTACACAAGTGTTGTGCCTGAGTTTATACACTGACAGTCTATAAACTGTATATCATGGTTTTACTTTAAATTAGTCACCATAAAATGCTGGCATATCATCAATTAGGAAACATCCAACTTAATTTTGAGCACCAGTTGTAAATTAAAACAGTTATGGTGGTGTGCTCATACTGCTGAGTAGTTATGGCCACTGGCTATTAAGTGACATGTGTGCCAGCTCGCTGTTCTGTGACCAAATACTTTCTCCAATCTGCCTCTCTTTCTGTTTCCCAACTCTCTGAACTGCCCACGTCCCCAAGTTCAAGAGTCATAATCATGATTTATAATTGTGATCACAACGTCAGCATGGTAATTGTGATTATGACTTTAGCCATAATTGCGCAGCCCCCTTGCACAAAGTAGACATTGGAGTTGATGCAGCAATCAGCAATACAGGCTCTTTCCAGTTTACGTAGACAGAAACACAGTATATTGTACTGTATTGTATTGAGAACAGTCCTATTTCACAGCTTTCCTCTCATCATGCCGTGATAATTGTTGTCCTGAGAGAATTTTGTGTAATGAAAATGCCAAGAAATAGTAACCCCTGACTGTAAAAGTGTTCTCTGTTTTTCTACATTACTTTTGGCTCATGTAAAAGAACTTGGCAAACCACCAGCAACATGGCATTCATTGTGATTTTGTTTATCCGTTGATGTTAGTAGTGTTTTCCAATACCCATGTCCATATCCACAGGGAACTCAAGGTCTTTTTGTAAATAAATTGCAATGGTGTTTGTCACCAACAGTAATAGTGGCACTCCTGTGCTGCATTTCTTAAAGGGGTTGGATTAGAAAGAATATATTATGCGAAGGTGTGATGGAGACTAGCCGTGGTCATGGTCAATCAGCTCCTTGCCTTTCACTCTTTAAGCTATACATTTGCTGAAGAGAGAACTGTTAAAAAGACGCAGATTCTACTGATACACTTCCTACAATCAGTGTTTTTTTGATGAGGATATGAGGATTGATAGGAGCGGATGGTCCTGACATAGCTCAGTGGTTTTATGTGAGGAGAGATCCTGAGAATGGATCTGTGCGAACTACTGCAGCCATTATGTTTCCATGATGATATTATTCATATTCCTGTCACCTTTATGATTAGATTAGCAGTTGCATTGCATAAGCTTGGAAAGACAGAGTTCTAAATCTTACCAGTTTGGTTCACAGAAGCACTTAGAAAAGAAAAGTTCAGTCAAGACTTCCAGTACAACAGTGCAACAATTTGAAAACGCACAGTAAATAGTTCCAGTTATAGAAAAAGGTTTTTCTAACCAAAATGAATCAGTACATCCTACAACTGTTGGGGATGACAGATAAAATACCATCTGCAGCACAAACACTGCAGAGTTTAACTATATATTGATTTTTTTCATTTGATCAGCAGCTCTTTTGCATTTTCTCTTCAATTTCTGTTACCTGCAGTATTTTCTGAGCCGTGCTCATTGCAAGGGGACCATGTTTACTGTAAGCTGCAGTGATCTGTGTCTACTTGCAGCAAGAAACACAACTCGTTTTAGATACATTTGCAGAAACGTCTGGTCTTTGGAATAAACTCTACAGTCAACCTAGTTTGAGTGTACAAGTTAATGCGTGACCAAGGAAAATACTCTAGCCCAGAGTTCAAGTACCTCTTTTCTTTTTTAATTCACTCCAGAGTTGAACCTGAGTTCTTCTTGCAATTAAAGTGTTTTGTTTTTCTATACAGTGTAGAATATTAATAAAGGGTTGCAAGAACAAAATAATTTTTTTGTTTATTTTTATTTAAGGTTTGGGTAAAATGATGTACCCACTTAGACTTGAGAATTGTAAATCATATTATTATTTTTTTTTTTTACAATACACTTATATGTAGAGACACTGAGCATTAATACTGAGTTATAGCCCAGTCCTACATAGTGTACCAATGATTTATGTCGTTTTGGAAGGTCTGTGTGGATGCATGCTTGACAAAACAGCCATGAAAATAGCACAAAATGCCAGCACTTACACTGAAGTGAACTCTGTAGGCGGAGGCGCAAGTGTCATTTCTGCCACTGAAACTGTTCTGTGGCACCCAATTTGTACTGATTATAGTGTCATGGCTCACCATGACATTGCATGACAAAATGTGAACTGGAGCACTCTAGCCCGGAGTGCCAACGGAATTGTCACTTTACTGGCATAAGGTCACAGGGCTTCATCTGCATTCACACAAAATAGTTTTTTTTGAATGATTCTGAAAGCGTTTGCAGCGATGTGAGCTCACTAATTAGATATATTTTGATGGAAAATGTATAAGAAATTGTGGGATGGCTTCCGAAGCATTCTGCTTTACTGGCACCATGAAGCCCGAAGACCCAAATGTTCATTTGCAGTCATTATGTTAATGGCAATTAGTATTGACTTTTGCTGCTTGCTGGTGAGTGGGCCAAATGTTTGCAGGAAATTATAGCAGCCGTCACTGAGAGCAGTATTTATGCTGACGTAATCTTTATTCTGACCACACAGAGAGCTCTGGTACACAGGCACAACTGACACCTGTATGTGTGTGAGTGTGTGTGCATGTGACTGGGTGTGCTGATGTGCATTGCGTACTACTTTGGCAGAAGAGAGCGTGTGGGTTTTATGAAGGGTGCATTACTGGGCAGAGAGCAGGGAGAGACAGCTCTCATCGTCTGTTACCCAACATTATGCACTGTGTATTGGTGTGTGTGTGGGTGTGTGGATGGAAAGGTGTTGGCATGATACATTACCTCTTTGGAATATTGTGAACATGTTTTTGCATGTAGAAGGGGGAATTTTGTGAGTATGTAGTCAGACACAAATAGTGCTGAAATGATTATTTATTAATTGATTAGTCATTTGATTTTATTAATCATTTTAAGATATTTATACAGCGAAAATGCTAAACATTTTCTGAACCAGAAACATTAACATAGGGTTACTAAATACTTTTGGGTGTTTTGGGACAAATTTAGCAGTTCGAAGACATCACTTTTGGCTCTGGGAACTTGTGAAGAACATTTGTCATGTTTTTGACATTTTATAGGTGAAATCAGTTAATGGAATAAATGATTGATGGATTAAATCTGTAATGAAAATAATCATTAGCTGACACACACCATGCACCAGCTGCTGTACCTCCATTTTTGTGTACATTCTGTGTCACACCTCTCTCTGCAGCCTGTTTTCAATCTATGGTTTTAGTTTTTTCTTCGGTTTTGTTCATCTCTCATTTGCCTGCCTTCAGTCTCCCGTTTCTTCCCTCCCTCTCTCTTTCCTCCCTTCCTTCTACCACCCTTCCTCCTCTCTTTCTTCCTCGGTCTCCTTCATTCTTTCGGTCTCGTCATTTTCACCTTTCTTCTCTCTCCATCTCTCACACTAATCCGCAGAAGACGGTACGGGTCTGCACTCTGGGATTGAAGGAAAGAGGGTTTAATACCCTACCTGAGTGTGTGTGTGTGTGTGTGAGCAGCTTTGTGCATGCTTGCGTGCACACCCCTTTACTTGTGTGAAATAGGGAGATATTGGTCTGAATATATAAGAGGATTCAATGGTGCGGTGTTGAATTTTCATTTCTCCCACTGCAGAAAGAGGACACGGCGGCAAGACGAAGACAGGGAAAGTTTGTCTTTTTGTTCTGGGCTGTACATCCCCCTCTCCTCCCAAACACACAGTGTGAATGATGTATGGTGATGTATGGAGCTCTCGTCTGTGATAAGCCTCATCCACCACTTCTTGCTGTTACTCGTCTTTTCTGCCATCCTTGGGTTCTGTGCTCTTGTTAGCGGGTCGATGAGGGCAGGAGTAGGGGCAGGAGGAGGAGGAGGAGGAGGAGCAGGAGGAGGGCTGACTCCAGGCTCTCAGATGATACTACTCATTCTGTTAACTATCCTCTTCCTTTCTTCTTCCCCTTTTTTCTGTCTTTTCCTCGCTCTCTACATCCACTCCTTCCTCCCTTCATCTCCTGGGCAGTAGAAATTACTTGTCCCCTTGCAAGGGCGCATCATCAATCCCATGATTCATTGCGTGTTGCCACCTTAATGGCAGCTGCTTTGATTGAATCGAGGGGGCGCGTGCGTTTGTGTCTCTGCTTGGACACAGTTGTGTGCGCGTGAGAGATGACTTCTGAATGAAAGGTTTATTTTTTTTAACCTTTTAAAAGCACCGTGTTTGTCTGCCCTCCACCTCTAGCACGCACTCCCCCTCTCCCCCCCGGTCTCTCTCTCGCCATATCACCCACGCTCTTCAGGGCTGGAGTGGTGTTTGCTTGACCCTCCCTCCCTTGTTTTGCTTTCTTTTTTGCAGTTTATCAGTCCATTTAGTACTAAATGCTAATGCTGCAATAAATTGTGTGTTTTTGTGTTAGGGGAACGCTCATAATGGGTAATACAATCAGAAAAATGGAAGGGCTTTTGCTCCCTGTTAATTCACTGCTTGCTAATGCACATCTTTCTCCCTGCTCGACTCTCACACTCTCCCGTTTGTTTCTCTCTGTCTCCTTAGTTTTTTCTTTGTTCATCTCCTTAAATATAATTTCTTCATTCATCCAATTTCAGTAATGTTATTGGCTTCTCTCTGCTTCTTGTTTCTTTGTTTCTCCCTTTGTCCCTTTGTCTCGTACCTGCCCAAACATGAAACTTTGATTGGGGTTAAGGTATCAGATTGATGTCAGTGGGTTCAACATAAATTGAGTTGACTCTCTAACTTTCTTGTCTTGTCATGTTTTTAACCAGTTAATGTCTTGTTCATGTGGTGTGTCATTAATTATACTTGTAACTACTACTTTACTGTAACTAGGGAAGGCAGAGTGTTCTTATTTAATTCGTAACTAAGAGAGTGATTAAAACGCCTCCTTTCTTGTTCAGTAACATTTGCACATTGTTACTTTTGTAGTATATACAGTAAGTAACATACCCTTTTCACAGCAGACATTTTGGCTGCATTCCATTTAGGAGAGCCAGTTCCAGGGCTCTGGTATTGTGTATGCTCTCTCAGTGGCATGGCTTACTGGGACACTTAATGGAATGCAGCCATTGTTAATGTTATTACTTACACCTGTGCTTTTCCTGCTTTGACTAGTCAAAATGTCTTGCCGTGAAAAGGGTCTATTGTGATTGAACAGCCATCACAACATTTGTGGTGAAGTAGTCTTTGTTTGCTATGCTGGCTGCCAGTTCTCTGCTGCATTAGCATTCATGCATACATTCTTTATGCATTTCAGTCTTTAGATTTACAGACAACCAGAACTACCTTTTTAAAACCATAGTTTCCCATCACAATTTGCTGTCTCTCTCTCTCTCTCTCTCTCTCTCTCTCTCTTCCTCTCTTCCTCTCTCTCTCTCTCTCTCTCTCTCTTTCTTTCCCCTGTTTCCTGTCTGCTATGCTGTCTAATAAAGGTGAAAAATCCCCCAAAAAACACAGATAATTCCACAGATAATTAAAAAACATGTCTGGAACAATGTTTTATTACACATATAACCTGTTTTTATTTAGAATATTTAAAATAAAGTTGGCATTTAACATTACGGGATACAGTTTATTCAAAATATGATAAGAAATGCACCATTTTTACCATCAGTTGTTGACAAGGTTTCTTCCTGTTAATTCCAGCAACTTGTGAATTACAGACATTTCCCAATGTCTCTGTCTTACTTACACCCTCGTTTATATTTTCGTGGGTTTTTAGCTTGTAATTCTTGTATTTCCGAAAGAAACATAATGCTCACTTGTTAGGTCAACTTTCTACAGCACAAAGGTTGTGCTCTGAAATCACTACCTCATTCACTCACTCACTACTCCCTCTGTAATGGACACTCATTAGTTTACTCTATAGTGAGCAGAAAATTGAGATTTCATGCAAATCATGCATGGAGTGATTTCAGACAAAGCCAATCCGTGTATCATTGTCAACTTGCTTAGTGTAACGTACCAAAGTAAATATCATGGTGCTGTAGAAGAAAGATGAACTCATGCGATGTGATGAATTTATGATCACGACATACTGTATGCACCTTTACGTAACTCTACCACTTTTGTTTTTATCATTGTTACTCGTCTCACTGCTGTCCTGCAGGTCAAATTTAATCTAAAATCCATCTTGTCTTAAGATAAAAGCCTTTATCCCTTTTGTACCTGTAGTGTACTTTTGGCATATTCACATTTTAGCTGACAATCGTGTATTCAGGCAGAGAGAACAGTTGAATAGAAACTAATTTTGAGCGATTATCTATTGGAGAACGGTAAAAATGATTTGATAAAAAGTGACCCACATGTGTTGATATTTGTTCTATATCTAGTTTCTCGCGTGGAGGGCTAGAACCTCGCTATTAGCGATGAGGTCATTAGTGTCAGCTGAGCAGCTGATTGGACCGATAAGTGTTTAACCTGGGTTCATCTCACACAGTGATGTCATCCTCTCGTCACTGTATCGATTGCTGTGGCTGTGGTGCTGCCTGGCTAATCAGTCCTAATAAAACCACCAGGTAAATGTCTGGGTGTGTGATTAGTGTGTGTGTGTGTGTGTGGGTTTGTTTATGTCTAAAAGAAACAGAGATAAGGATAGTAAGACACGGAGAATTAGATTGTCACAGATAGCTCTGTCTCATGCAGGCGTGCCCGTACATACACAACACACACACACACACACACACACACACACACACACCGGAATAGTGTGGCTTTGCCAGGGTGTTTAGACCAGTCGATAGGTAATCAGCTTGGCGGGTATGTAACAGTAGTAATTCCCTCCTACCCACCACTCGGCCTTCTGTGGGAATTAGAGAGGTGCTGTCAGATATCACAGCAAATTGGAATCCTTACACACACGCACACAAACACACACACAAACACACACACACACACACACACACACACACACACACACACACACAACCCACACAAACTGGCAGTGGAAAGGTACTGGTGCAGGGTTGAATGAGTCACATAGGACTTGGTGGAAATTCAATTTTTCTTGAATGAGAGTATGCACAGCAGGTAAAAGACACATATATGCACACACAGATGCATAAAAGCAGTTTGAGATTTGACCCATTTACTTGTACAGAAGACTATCTTGACATTCATGTAGGATCAGTTTTATCAGCACATAAAAGAAACTGCCATCAATGTCTTTATCATGTGTTTCAGACTCCAAAAAAGATAATGAAAAGATAATTTGTTAAAAAAGTCTGTCTTAATAGAATGATAAAAGCAACCGCACAATATCTGAACATTTAACGTGTTGTAACAGATTAAAGAAGCATTTAGAGTAATGAAAAAGGCAGTTGTGACACCAGACAAACCAATGGATAGGAAAGAAAGATAGCACTTATTATTAGTATAAATGTACAAGTTGTCATTTGAGGTCCCCATTGTTCCACAGAGGTTTATCTCTGTTGTGTCTGCGCAGTCTGACCGCTCACCACACCTCCCTTTACCTTCTGTCTCTCTCATCTTTTACTCACCTTCTCCTCCGCCTTTCTTTATCTACCTCCTCCTCCACTCAAATAGGCTGCCCTAGTGACACCGAGCACAAGTTAAAAAACACTGCCTGTCTGCGTGATGAATGGATCCGTGGAGGAGAGAAAGGAGGAGTGGATGGGGAGGTAGAGGAGGAAAAGGTCACAGTGTTTCCTGAATCAAAACCTCCAGTGTTTGACCACGGAGAGTGCTGGTGTTGATCTTCAAGGTGTGTCTTGTCACTGACATCACATGGTTGGCTGGCTGGATGAACATAGTGGGGATTCAGTGTTTGTGGGGCTGGGGGAGGAGGTCCCACCAGGTGTTATATGAGCTAAGGGAGCCACTGACAATTATAAGGTCATTTCCTGTTTCCTGCATGTAAGAGGCAGAGCAGAGAGCCAAAGGTAGAATCACTGGTAGCCTGAACTAACATCCTGACTTATTCACACAGTAATACATAATGTGTTCTTTGTGTCTCTTTCACCCTGTCTCTCTGTCTTTTCCTGTTATTTTTTTTCTCACTCAATGTGTCTCCTGCCTGAACAACAATAATGTGTTGTATGAGTGATTAAAGTGGTCACACACACATAGATTCAAACTGAAAACTACCTTTTATTCTATCTTACTTTTTCTCTTTCCTTGTTTCTCACACAACTAGTGCTGCGACTATTAGCCACACTTGCGGTGTGATTTTAGGGATGGCAAAGTCGGTCATTCGACTCACTACTTTAGTCTACTACTGCCAGACTAAAATATCTCAACAACTATTGGATGGATTACCATGACATATTGTACAGACGTTCATGGTCCCCAGAGGATGAATCCTACTGACTTTGGTGGGACTTTTATCTCATGGAGCTTCCTGTAACACCACCAGGAGGTTAACATTTTTGATTTTAAGTGAAATATCTGAACAACAATCAGATGGATTTGCATGACATTTGTTACATTCATGTTCCCCTAAGCATGAATTGTAACCTGCGAAGTGTCAGCATGTTAGCCTGCTGAAGTTAGCATTTGTCTCAAAGCTAAGTACAGCCTCACAGAGCCGATAGCATGGCTGTATGCTCTAATTTTTTTTTTTGATTAATCAGTTAAACAATCAGTCTTTAAAATGTCAGAGAATATTGAAAAATTCCAAGGTAATGATGTCAAAATGCCCATTTTGTCTAACCAAGTGTCCAAACCTCAAAAATAAGGATATTCAATTTAGAATCATATAAAACACAGAAGAGCAGTAAATTATTACATTTGAGAGGTTCAAACCAGCAAAACAACAGCATTTTTCCCTGATAAACGGCTTAGATGATTGCTCTATTATCGAAATGTTGATTGTTTCAGACCTACTCACAAACATGAATTACTGAAATAAGCAACCTTAAAAACAAGACATAATCACAAATCTTTAATCCTACATCTGTATCTCTGGTTGTTTTTCTTTGTCTATCTTTCTCCTCAAATTTCATCTCTTTACCTTTATCTCTCTTTTTCATTTTTTCATGCACATGCAGCTTCATACAGACCAGTCAGATCTATTCTGATGGTAGAGGTACAGCCATCATCTGCATCACACACACACACATAACTGTAGCATGGTACAAGGTACATGTACGCACACAGGGATGGCTTCTAATTAAAACTGTTTTCCTCCTGGCTCATATAATGCATCTCCTTGCTTTATTTATGGGATGTGGTTGCATTATTGTGGAAACCTGTGAGTGGCTGTCCAATTGTGTCCAAGTCTTTTTACCTCTCGCACTCTACATTTTTCCCACCCTCCTTGCTGCTCACCACACTTTTCTTTTCACACTTTTCCCCAAGCAATTCTTCATTATTTCGTGTTATATATATACTCTGCCTGCCTGCACTTTTGCTTTAAAGAGCCACTTGCAGGTTCACAACCCCAGTGAATCAATGTGTAGGAAAATGATGTAGAAACTAGATTTTAAAAAATACATCTATATGTACACTACATATCGGCCAGAAATTGAGTTGCGGTGTGAGGGAAACCAGTGGAGAACTGATGAAGCAGCTGTGTGTACTGAAGGAACTGCACCAGCTATCAGTCTCACACTGTCCTGGCTTTGATATCCCATCCTGAGCTCCATCATATCGCTTAAAACATAATCCTCCTCTCTAAAATTAGTGTGACCGCTTTTTTCGTTATAGATGCAGCAGCGAAAACCTGTCTCTTTATCTGCACTAAACTCATCCTGGCACTAGAGCTACAGCTACGTTCCTTTTCTTGTTAGGAAAACTGTGGACTTGATGTCCTAACACAATAATTCACTATGATGAAAAATGGTGAAATGCAAAAAAAGACCAAATCAGTAAACTAAAACCGCTCAGACTCACTACCACCTACTACTGCATGATGTGCTGAGGCAGAGTCAGGGAAGCATTGCTAAAAACGCCTACTTTTTCCTCTGAATATCTGCCATTATGTCTTGTAAAACATACAAAATTGTGCATTGCCTTTTCAAATGATAATTTGCAGGAAACATTAAGTATAAATTTTGTAAGAATTCAAGTTGCTCTTTAATTGGGTCTTACTGATCCTATCTTGGACAAGTCCCCTCCATTCCTGCGCTCTCCTCTCTTCTTGCCTTTTCCTCTTCACGTTGCTATTCCTTATCCTGACCTCTCCATTCCATCATGCTTGTTTGTTATTTGCTGCTCATTAGATATTGTAGACATAGATTCCACAGTCCATCTATAGTAAATGAAAAGACAGAAGATGCGCAGGAGGAAGATGGTGGAAGAGAAAATGGTAAAGGGTGGGAGGGTTGGGGGAAGGATGGGGATAAATAAAGAAGATAGGAAT
Source organism: Macquaria ambigua (assembly GCA_008360985.2). NCBI lineage: Eukaryota > Metazoa > Chordata > Actinopteri > Centrarchiformes > Percichthyidae > Macquaria > Macquaria ambigua. The sequence goes on along the minus strand of VMKM01000670.1, from coordinate 72,827 downwards.
GAGGAAAACAAGCACGAAAGACAGATAACATTAGATGCAAGAGGGAGTTTAAGAAAGACACAGTGAGAGGAAGAAGGAGCGGGCATTGTGGAAAGCTAAACTGTCTACTTTAGCTGGGAGTAGATAATCACTCCTTCATAGTTCCTTTGGGATGGATAAATGCAACGAGTTTGGGGACTGATAAAAAAAGGGGACAGTGTGTAAATGAGAGCTAGTTTTTATAAAGCTGTGGATGGAATGAGTTTGCAGACCTGAACTGCTATTACAGCTGCAGTGAACTGAGCTGAGACCAATCTCAATATAAGCTGTATTAAGCCACTTTGACCAGCTACAAGACTCACAGCCAGTCTCTGAAAGGTTCTCTATGCCAAAGATCAGGTTTATTGGCCAACATCTCCTCACTAAATCTAAACAATTTTTGATCATTTTAGGAATGGCGTGTGACATACATGGTCCTGTCCTGCCAGGTATATAACAAGACAACCCAGGACAGCCTGTTGCAATACAGCACAGTGCCGGGCCTTCACTTTACTGTGAATGCTCAAAAGATGTCTGATTTACCTACTTATATTAAAGACAGGTCTTTATTCTTAATTTCCACTGTATCAGTACATAGGTTTTATCATATTTTAGTAAGTTGTCTCCCTGTTTTCTGATATTCTCGCATTTTCATTTGCTGTTGATTGTGTTTGCTGTTATTGCCAACTCAACACTTTAAATTCCAAAGCACTAATTTCATCAGTACAACAACATAGTCATGTTATACTTATCACTCTGCTGCTCTGAGTTTCTCTTTTCTAACAGAAATATTGTCCTCACCTCACTAATTAATTTCAGTTGGTTCTACTTTGCCGTTTTTTTTATTCTTTTCGTTCTTTTGAACCCTTTGTTTTTCTTGCTTTTTCATGGAGACTCTACTCAATTTTTAGTCTTACAGTTACTGAATATTAGTTTTCCCTACTCAAAATGCCAAGAAGTTCACTAAACATACATAAAAAGGTTGTTTTTACAGTGCACAAATAAAAGGCTAATTAATTTACTTGAACAAATCTACATGTTAAATGTAGGTAGTATAATATAGTAGGCCTTTCACTAATGTTTCACATTAAAAGCCTTCCAGCAGCTCAACAGGCTTGATCCCTCACTTTCCCGGTAGGCTTTTAATGTGAAACGTGCAGCAAAAGTTGAGTTTTATTGACGGTACCTTAATGCAGAACAAAAAAAACAGCGAAGTAGAAGCGATTGGAATTAATCAGTGAAAAGTCTATAATGGTATTGACAAAACAGTTTCACACAAGGTCCATTTAATAGCTGTTTGGAGCTTTCAGTCGTATCACACGATCTTCCATCAGCCGATGACGTTTCTTCAAATCAGATCAGATCTTCAAATCTCCATTTCTTAAGGTTTTCTGGTCCATGTTGACAAGTGGCAAACTCCATCTGCTGAGGAAGATGGTGTGATACGATCAAAAGCTCCAGAACAGCCACCAAAAGTGACCTTGTGGTTAGATTGTTTTGTTAGCTGCTTTTTCTATGGTCAAGAATGAACCTTCAATCTAAAGAACAGTTGTAGCTATTAAAAAGAGAAACTCTGGACAGCAGATTAGTGAGTATGACATGACTCTTGCTACATTATATTGGATTTACCATGTCAACCATTATAGTACAGGTTATTCCACCTGCCCCCACACCCAATTTTCTTTCTTTATTTTGATAATGATTTGAGAATTCAGTAAAGTAGAATGTAGTGAAAGCATAAACAGGACCTAAACAACACAGGGGGACACAGCAAAGTGGTGGATCCAGTGGCAGGACAGCTGGATTAACACTGCCTCTAACTGCCTCTGACTTTACATTCAGTAACTGTTCAGAAACAGCCTTCACAACGCCTACATTGAGAGACAGACCTTACTCAGTAGACTAGCAAGCTGATAAGGAAGTACACAGCCGCATTATAAATAACCTACTCAAGAGAATAGTCCCCACTATACTTGACACGACAGATAAATGGCAACAGAGCAGTGTGTGTGTGTGTGTGTGTGTGTGTGTATCTGAGTCAGTGTTTGTGTGTTTGACGGTTTCTGGAGGTTAATATACGCCTGGTGTAACGAGAGGGAAATTGCTTTATGCCGCTAAGCCCTCGGGCTAGAACATCACAGTTATGATGAACAAGAGTTTAACAAAGCCTTCACTTAAGAGGCTGCCACACACACACACACACACACACACACCACACACACACACACACACACACACACACACACACACACACACACACACAAGTGCATGCATGTTTTCTTGTGATATCCACACACACATGCACACGACTCAGGCATACATTAAATGGAGCCTTACCCTCTATCATTTTGTGTTCAGTGTATGTCTTTGGGGGGTGTGTGTGTGTGTGTGCGTGCGTGTGTGTGTGTATGTGTCATTGTATGAGTGGAGCTGTCACAGAGCAGATTGTCCCATCTCTCATCATGGCATGGTCGTAGGGTCAGGGGGGAGGGAGGGTGGGTGTGGGCGGCTTGATGTCTTTGCTGATATAAAACCCTGTCAACTGGAGACAGGACCTGTCACTGGTGTGTGTGTGTGTGTGTGTGTGTGTGTTGTGTGCAAGACAGAAAGACTCTGCCTGCATCTGTCAGGCAGCCGGGAGTGTGAGGACCTGATTGAAAGCAGTCTAAAAGGTCAAAGTCAAGAGTCAGATCAAAGAGCTGAGAAGTATCTGTTTAGTGATTGAGGTTTGGCCATAAAGATGTGCCTGGAAATACACACACACACACACACACACACAGAGGTGCATACACACACTCACATTTCAAGGATCAATAGAATCAGGGACAATGCTGTAATTCAGTGTAACAATAATGAATGTTCCAATTAGGCTGCACACAGCAATACATCCTCACAGTACAGCTTTTACAACTAAGAGTGCTTGTGTGTGCGGACCACTATGTGTTTTTGTGTGTGTGCGTGTGTTTTTGTGAGTGGTTAAGTGTGTTTGTGAGATGTATTTCTACTGTACCATCTATCTCTGTCTTGCCTGCGCTCCAACATCCACAGTAAGATTGCAGCTTATTACCTGTCTCTGCTGTGTTGTCCCGAGGGGCGGCCATGGGATATTGCTGCTCGGGGAGCTGCTGTGTGCAGGTCAGAGCAGCGCTGGCCCTCTTATGCTGCGGTGGCCACAGGAGTGCTACCTACAGCTGCATGATGATGGCTGAAGTTGTTCCTCTTGTGTATTTTGCTTAATATTGTTATTATGGTTGGTTCAGACAGAAGAATTTCATTGAACATTTTTTATCTCCTTTTACAATATATTTACACTAGAGCAAGTCGTCTAAGTTAAATATTAAAGAACTGTCAATATATTTGGACTGTTAATCCTATATTTGCTTAAAGGATATAGATCAGTATTGTGGGAAAACATGTATAACCACAGCAACTGTTTCACGCTCAAGGAAGACACATTTCTCACTGTGTGTGAGACCCTATTTACACCTAGTATTAACATACAATCTACAGCTGGATATGTTATCTGATGAAGTCTGATCACAGGCCTTTGCATTTACAGTTCACCTGACATTAATACGCTTTCTCTAGAGCCTAAATGAATTGATTAATCTATCAGTTGATTTACAGTAAATAAGTTGCAACAATTTTGACAATCGGTTAATTGTTTTGGTCACTTTACAAGCAAAAATGCCCCAAAATTCACATGTTCCTTTGGGGTTTTGAAGACAACAGAAGACATTTGTAGACATCAAATTTTACTCGAGAAAATAATCAGCAGATTTATAGATAATGGAAATAATCTGTAGCTGCTTGTTATCTCAGTTCTGCCCACATTATGATCAGATCTCAATATGCAAGTCAGGTCGACGGAGCCAACAAACCTGATGCTCCTAAGTCAAAGGAAGCAATGCTGCTGTACGGGCTCTACTCATTTTTCTGTAGTGTTTTTAACTCACAGACTGCTTTTACATCTGGTTTGAGCCAGACCTCCCTCAGATGTGGTCAGTACATGCCTTTGTCCTTATCCAGATGAGATATGCATTAATAGATTGCATTTTAATAACCAGGTGTAAATGAGGTCTAAATGTGAGCTCCGTAAACAAGCCAGTCGCAGTAGTTGGGCAGTGGACCCGATACCTGATAACTTACATATTGTATATCTACCTGTTCCTTTAATTGTGCTGGACAAATGTAGAGTTACACACCTTCCTGGAACAACAACCACAGCCTTTGTCTCTCTTTGACATATCCGCTTTCAGCCCTCTGTCTGGGAATGAATAGTGGGTTGACATTTTGTGAATCTTGCTAAGGGAAAGAAATCATTTCGGGAGGTGCTGAATTTGTCTGCTTCTCTTGTGCGAAATGAAAATGTTGTCCCTGTAACCATAGCTATGCCTTTAGCACCCACACAGCACAAGAGTGATTGCGACATTCCTGCTGTATATACCACCGTCTGCTGAAAAGATCCCAGGAGAGATGAGGGTTTGCTAAAAGTTTTAGCAGTGCAGAGGTCCCTCTGCTCTGTGACTTCACATTAAGCCTTCGTTTTTTGGTAAAGGTAGAATTGCATGATTTGGCCATGTGTGTCTGTTTTTCACCTCATCATTTCACATCTCAGAGTAATGTGTGCATGAACTATTCTCTCAGACCATGTTTGACCTCTGTGAAAGAAAGCCGCAGCCATTAGCAGTTCAAAACATTAGATAAGCTTTCATCAGGCATAAAAGGCAGTACACAGTCCAGGGTTATATCAGGATTTGTACATTTTACTTTATATCAGAAGTCTTTTATTATTATTTGAAATATCTGCTCCTCTACTTTTACACCCTCCAGCGAAAGCATATTAAGTAGATCAAAAGTGAAACTCCACTGTCCATCACAATCCAAAATTACAGTCCGTTATGTAAACCACGGGAGATCAAAATGACAATATAAGATCATGCACATTTAATTGTGCAAACATTGTTGTACTAGCAGATTTTGGAGAGTTTAAGACCCGTTCAGGTGATGGTGTTATGGAATGAGAGTTTGTAAGACACTCTACCAGAGGTTGTAAGATTTTAAGTTGATGCTTTGCTTTGTGTCTACCTGACGAGAACATTCAGAACTTATGAATTTAAATGGTTTATTTTAGATTATTTAAAGGCCCGGCACTTATAATTGACCCATTGCATAACAGGATAATGGAGTGGCATGAATTTCACATTACTTAGCACAGATGTGACAATTTACTGTGCTGCATAAATCATTTAATTACTGTACCACGAGCACCTGAGAAGTTAGACTTTGTTGTGTGTTTTCTGCCTTTGTTGTGTGTTTTCTGCTTGTGGTACCTTGTGGCTTTAATACTTAATTATTCTTAATTATAATGCTTGACAAGACAACCTCTAAAAACAAGTTGTAAACATTCACAAGATGCTTGTACATTATGTTGTACATATCAGTAAAGTGTATTAGTTCTGTTAGTGATGATATATTTCATCAGGACACAGTATGCTTAGCTGATGAGGGAATATGCATACACACATTTCCCGGGTTTATGTTTTTTGCCCAAGGACACTTTGTTTAGACTTTCTTGGATGATCATAACTGTTAGATTAAAAAATTCTATAAACATTAGATTAGTAGTGAAGTGTTATTCTCTTAACTGAACTGTCCTTTTGCTCAAATAATAAATGTTTAATTTTTATAAATTTTTATACAGTCTTACATTATTTCTGTTAAATGGTTTGAGAACTCACTATTCTTCAAAAGCTGGACTTTCTCTGAAAGCCTGTACAGCCTGTGTTTAGTCCCAGGAAGTTTAAAGTAGTTAACTCAAATTATGAAAGGAGAGAAAGTATTTTGCTTAATATTTACAGCGTTCTCATTTTTGCTTTAGGTGTTGTAGAGCAGTTTTAATATGCAAGAAAACCTCCTGAGCCACTAGTCGCTCTGCACAGTGAGAAAACTGCTGCAGAGCCCCAGCCACGGAGAGAGACTGCAGAGTAGGGAGGACTGTAGCTGCCAGGTCCCCTGCTGATTAGCTTGATTAATTAGACCTAGACTTTATCAAAGTGATATTTAGAGTTTGTATGCAAAGAGGCCCCCAGTAACGATAGCAGTTGTTGTAGTATTTGTGCTGTCATTGTGCCTGTTTGCTTATCTCGCTCCCTTGAATAAACATCCACTGTTTATTCCCGTCTCACTCCCATAACCTTTATGATACTGATTTACTTAAAATACTACAGCCTTGTTTGAAAATTATAATTTCCTTTTAAGTCTTGATTTGTCAATGTAACTGTTTGACAAAATGTGTTACTCTAAGTTTGTTGTTGTTTACTTTACAGGTCTGAGTTTTGGCTGTCATAACTAGCTCATGGAGGAGAGACTTTTTTTCGTAAACACTCATTGACTCCTCTTCTCAAATCACAGGAGAAACCCTATTTTTGCCAGCCATGCATGGCTTGTCAGCCTGTGCCAGAGCCGGAGGTGTCAATATGCCAAAGACCAAAACATTAAAATGTTCTGGACATTTTTTATTCCTATAATAGGGGTCGGCGATATGGCCAAAATCACGGTATATGTTATTTTATATCATGGTAATGGTATATATCACAAGTAATTGTTCTGTAAATTCAATTAAGAAATGGTTTAAAATAACCATACCGTACTTCATGCTCTGTATTTACAATTTCACTCCATATTTTCTTGTCACTCTCTTCTTCTGCGGCCATTTGGCAAACCAGCTTAGAGGTGCATTACCGCCACCAGCTCACACGTCACATGAGAACGTGGTAAGCAGTCCTTCTGGCCATTTAATCATTACCTTGCGAGGCAGCTGGATCACCTAAGGATCGCAAGATCACACGAGAATCCAGCCCTGATTTGCTACAGAGCCTGCCCAAAATATACAGCAGATAGGGCGATTAATCAAATTTTATTTTTAATTATGATTTTGGCTTCCAACGATTATGAAAACAAGATCATCGAGATAAAACAATTATTGTGCTGCGCTCCATTTTGCAATGATGCTCTCGTTTTGTCTTGCACCCCTTTCCTTTACAGCGGTGCGCTTTCGCCCCTCCCTAAAAGCCCAAACTCCCTCTCAGCCAGGCTGAGAAAAATGCAAATACTGTTACATGGTGGTGTCTGCACCACAAGGCAATACGACCAATTTGTTTTATCATCTGAAATTCAATCACAAAGTGGTCTATGACCAACCAATAAAGGAACATAAAACAGAGAAAAGTAAACCCCCGCGACTTCTTCCACAGCAACACTTAAAGTTCAGAGAAATCCACGGTTAAAAAGATACGTTCAATAGTTCAATAAATGCATGATGTTTCCAAAGTCAATGAGTAATCGTTTTAAATAACTGTGATCTCAATATTGACCAAAATAATCGCGATTATGATTCTTGCCATAATCTAGCAGCCCTAATAGCAGAGACACTAAGGGATAGCTCCTGCATTGGAAATAGTTTTGCCAAATCTCTACCGGTGGACACATTTCTACCGTTGCAGGGTATATACAGTCATATCGCCCAACCCTATCCTACCAGAGGTCTCCTGTAGAATACACTGGAGAGAAAGAGCTAGAGAGAAGGTGAAGTTAAGAGAGAAAGGGACAGGTGAAGGTTAAGATAGTCTAGATTACGCTAAACACCTTCCAGGTTAGGCTGAACTCACATATCTTGGTTCCCTCTTTATTATGGCAACAATAGCTTGGCCCCTCCCTTCCCCTCCAAGCCATCTTTGCCAGAAACACTATCGTAATATCGATACACACAAACCACAGGACACCTGCTGCGTGCTTGTGTGTCTGTGAGAGGGAAGAGAGTACTATTGTATGTGTTCGTTTATCAAGTTTGTTTATCATGTGTGCCGATAAGCCTTTCAGACGGACTGGCAGATGGGCTGCGTGTGAAATTACTTTTTCTTTCGCTTTCCAATAACTTCATATAATATCTTCCATTTCTCTTCTTCTCTTTTCCTTACACTCGCACACATTGCTTCTCTTTCATGTACACACAACACACACACACACACACACACACTCAATTACTCTCTCTCCCAGACACATATCGCTTTACTCTCTCACCCTTTATGTTCGATCAATCTCTCCCTACCAGCAGCCAATAGTGGAGCTGATGGTGTAAAGGCCATTTTCGGTGAATCAGAGCGTTGTTGTGTCTTTGCCATTAGCTATTCATGAGCTCTCCTGGCTCAGGTTTGTATACCTGGATTGGTGCAGGGTGCGTTCAGGAGATGCAGTGGCTGACCGAATGTGGATTAACGAGAGTGTCACGTTTAATACAGGCATGTGATGTCACCAGGAGAGAGAGGGAGAGAGAGGGAGATAGAGTACTTGTTTATTTCATCAACAGACTAAAGGAAAAGCAGGTCTTGACCTGCACCAATTTGTTTTGTACGGCTGAAACAGAAGATAGATTAGCCGTGTCTGTGGATGTGTGTTAGTGTTAAACATTTTCGAGCAAGGACTTTGTGCACTTGTTGATGCTTTTGCACCTGTGCTGTGCATGTACAGTATTTCTCTGCGCTCACCCTTTGTCATCATAACCATAAAAGCAAGATATAAATAATAAAAGGAAAGAAATCAAGAGAGATGGAGAGATTGAAGTGAAGGAGTGAATGAATAAAAGTGCTGACTGCGTGGCGTGCGGGGGAGGGTGATGGAGCGCTTCATCATCGGCCGCAATGCTAAATGACAGCATGAGAGAGAACGAGACAGAGAAGAGGCACGGGGTGAGATGGAGATGAGGAGGGGCAGCAAGCTTAGGTGCAGAAGCAAAGAGAAGGGGGGGGTAGAGCTCGATGAGGAGGAGGAGGAGGAATCGAAGAGGAGTGAGAGGGCATTCAATGAAGTGAGAGGGAAAGAGAGTGAGTGAGGTGAGAGGTGGTGTGTGTACTCTTCTGAAATCACTTGTCCTTTTCATCTGTAGCTCAACTGAGCTGGACTGGGCAACAACTGCTTGCTCTGTCTCTATACGTCTCTTTTTCTATAAAATATCAATAGCATATTTTAAATCTATAGGCTCGTATAGCAACTGCAAGATACCGGCATGGGCTGCTTTGCTCTTTCTACACACACACACACACACACACACACACACACACACACACACACACATCTCCCCACATTGACTTACAAATTGCAAGAAGACTCAGGGAGATGAAACTCTGAACTTTGAATTCCTGACTACCTTTGAAGTTTTCATACACCTCTCTCTTGTCCCTCACCTATAATGTGTGTGTGCTTGAGAGGGGGTGAGGTGGGGTGGTATCTGCCATTCTCCACAGGGCTAAGCTTTTGTAATTGGGCTTTTTTTTTTATAATTTTTTTTTTTATAAATCTTCTTCAAGCTCTCTGCAACCAACTACAGCTTTCTCTCTCATGACCATTTTCCAGGGGCGACTCCATCCTCTGTTTTTGTGTCTGTATTTATCTGAGACAACTGTATGTAGGGCTGTGTGATATGACCAAAATCTCATATCCCGATATAGGTCATTTCATATCCAGATAACGATACATACCACGCTATTACATATTTTCTGTACATTCAATGAATACATAGTTTATATAAAATTACCACAAGGAAAGGCCTATTTCTTATTACATTTTAAATTATATACCCGACAAATAAAAGGTACTTCGAAATAATTATTTTTCTCTAAAGCCTCTTGCAACGCCTGAGTCTGGGGTTTTGTTTTGAGCACTCGAATGTACTTTTGTGGCTCTCATCCGTAAAGTCTCTCCGTACTGTCTGACATGATTCTTGCGTAGGTGGTAAAAGAGGTTAGTGGTGTTTGAGTCTGTTGTGGGGATCGGTCTGCGGCAAACGTTACGGTTTTCTGGTCCGTGTCAGACTTTTCATACCCAAACCATGTCCATGCGACAGAATTAGCCCCTCTTTTAGGTACCACCTTTTCAGGTACTCCAGATTTCTAAACAGTATTTCTTGTCTGAGAGAGTTTAAGTCAGACAAGTTCCTGTTTTATAGCAGATGCGTGGTCATGCTGACACAGACACTTGTGGAATAATTTGAAAAAAGCACATTAATGTGCTTTCTTTCCCTTTTGGATGTAATTTCCGAATAGCACAGAATCATTATCCATTATCACAAAAAACAACTGAGGAGCAGTTATCCAGGGTTGGAAATAGACAATAAAACAACTCATTCTGTAATCATATTTGGCCTGTCTTATTTTAGTCCAATGATTCACTAACTCATATATGTACACACACACACACACACACACACAGATTCACGTTGTGTTTCTGTATCTACCCTGACATGAAGCCAGGTTATGCAGAGTTTGAATGAGTTGTCCTGTCTCTTTGCATTATGTGCCGATGACTGTCTTCTTGTCTGTGTGTGGACACTCTTGAAATGTTGTTTTTGTTTTCCTCTTGAGCCCAGGCCAAGAATCTGTTCAGTTACCCTGAAAGGTTCATATTCCCCACTGGAATTTACTCATGCAGGTCTGTGTGGCTTAGTCTTAATCTGATAGTGAACATTATTGCAATGGCCTGCAGTTTTATACCAGATACCAGTAGAAAACTGCAGGTAGCTAGAAGCAAGTGGTATGCCTGCTGTTAAAAGAACTTCAGTCATGCATCATCCTTACTTGATGGGGAAAAAACTAAGGGAAAGTAATGACTGACTCGCCCACCACCCTGCTTGTTAAACTGGGACAACCACTGCTATTAATGTCTTTTTGGTGAATATGAGAAAAATATACCTGCAAACAAGTGCAACTCAAGTTTGTCTCAAAGAGTATTTGTGACAGCAAGATAATTAAAGATATTTTGAACAGCCACCTCTTCAAACCGCCCTCGCAAGCGTCTCTTAAATTTTCACCCAAAAGAAATCTAAAAATATCCACTCCATCAGCTCGCCGACAAGCTGAGAAATCGAAAAGCTAAACAATGAATTATAACAATGAGCACATATGCCTCAAACACATCTCAGTCTGTGCTTTCTTAGTCATTATCAGTTGGCTTGTTTGCTATTACTGGAGACATCTGTGCTGCGATAGGTATGTATCTGACCTCCTATGTGTGTCTATCTTGGTGAGTAAGCTCTCGCATGTGCGTATAAAAGTGGAAGCAAGTGAACAGTAAGAAAAGAAAGTCATATTGTATCTTGGCAAGGACGTTTGTCAGTGTTATTGAATTAATTTGAGTCTGTAAGAGGAACGCTTACTGAGACGGAGTCTGCCCTTCAAATGGTGTGTCACTGAGCTGCCCTTGTCTGAGAAGGGGGTGTGGTGTTGGGGGTGGGTGGGGGGGTGGTGGAGCTGAGAGAATGGAGGGAGACAAGGAAGACATGGTGTGTGTTGCAGTTGGTGGCAGATGTTGTCACTGTGGAAAGGAGGAAGTAGAGGAAGTAAACATCCACATTTGCACACACATACTTGCATTCACAGAGCATATGGACTCATTCACAGTCAGGCAAAAGCACAACACACACACACACACACACACACACACACAAACCCTGAAACGCCTCCCACGTACCCAACAACAACAAATTAGTTAAAATGTGTGAAGAAAAGGGCAGAGGGACAAAGACAGTGGATGAGTTAGCGAGAGAAGCAGGATGGAGAAGTGAAACTTAAAGCTATTAAGTTTTTCGCGCCCACACAGGTAACAGGTAAATGGCATTGCCAGAGGACATAACATGCACTCCTTTTGAATAGAGAGCTATGCCTCAGTCCGGCTCAGAATCAATGCTACGTAGAGATGAATAGAGGATGGAGGTGAACACAGGGCGAGGATGGTGGAGACTGATGAAGGCAGATTTGATAAAAGACTGGAAAGGAAGATGAAACAGTCAGGACTGTGGGACAAAGTTCAGAGTGTGTGGCGAGGATGGACACTGGAGACGTGCTCCTGGTTCTTCTTGCCTGAATTATTTTTTGGCATCCGTATAAATGAGCAGAGCATGAATTACTCATCACCAGTACTGACGTCAGTGTTTCCCTGCGGGGTTGATTCCACAGTCTTCAGATATATTTCCTTCGTGGTGTGACGTCAGACAGTCAAAACTGCCTTTTTCAGGTGGAAAGGTATGCTTCACTCGCTTTACTGGAGTGTTGGAAAAAAGTTCAAAATTAGACATTACTCATGTCTATGCAGAATGATCTCGTTGTAGTCTATTTTAAACTCTTCTACCCACTGGATTTCTTTTGCATTTAAACGTCTGTGGGTCACTCACGCCATGAGGTCACGTATGATTCGCTGAGGTCACATGGCAGTCATGTGAGAGTCATTACAGTCACATGAATTAAATTAGGAAGAGGTGAGAAACCGCCTGGTAGTCAGGATGCATTTGCAAGTAGCCGATAGCCTGAAATATTTAGACCACCTGTTCAAAATGCCTGAAAGGTGAGACACCTCCTGAATATGATGTCTCTTCCTCAGGTGATGTGAACTTAACCACTCACATGTGACCTCAGTGACCCTCATGTGACATCTGGGTGTGAATGACTTGCAGAGGTTTAGATGAGGCATGCATTTTAAGTTCATCAGTTTGATAAAAGTCTAATTCTTATTATATATAATTTTATATATTATTTATTATTATTATAACTGCAAATAGGGCAGTGTTATTAAGTGGATAAAGCTGTAATCACTTTTTGTACTTGTTAGTCTGTGTTAAATATTATTTTTAGATGTTTGAAGCCTTTTCTGAGCAGAGGGCTGGACACAGACTGAGCCTCAGGATCTCTGAACTAATGCTAGAATTAAAAAAAGTGTACAGTGAAACAAAAAAACTGATGCTGCTGTTTAGGATGCTCGCCATTCCGTCCACCCAGCTCTCCTGCTCCCTGTGCGTTTCCCCTCCCTCACCCTTACTTCTCACCTGCACTTCTTTGCTCAGATGACCTTCTCCCTCTCCCACGTCCTCCTCCTGCTCTCTCCCTCCTCTTTACCCCTGTCTGGTCTGCCAGCCGGGCCGTTACGGTGATATCCCGGGTGCCGCGGTTTTGATCTCCGCCTTCAATAATGAATGAAAGGATACGATTCGTCAATCACTTCAAAACCACGCGGCCCACAATGCCCAAGGTCAGGACAGTGGCAGCTGTCAGAGGGGATGATGGCTAGCGCAGGCAGGTGTGTGGAGGGTCCCTGAGCACATGCACCACACGTACACACAAAAGAGAGCACCTGCGGTTTGCTAAAGGACGGGCAGACAAACAGCTCCCTTAAAATCTGAGATCCTGGGAAGACTGGGTGGTGAGAAGAGATATGGATAATAAAACAGAAAATGGCAGAAAGTGTGAGAGCCAGAGAAGAGAAGAGCTGACAGAGAAGGGGAAGGAAGGAGGGAGATTAAATGATACTGTAGTTTATTTTCTCTGAGGTCCACTTTAGAAGACCACACATTACTTCCTCAGGCGGTTTCTGATTCTGTACATATAGGTTTGTGTGCTGTACATGTATGTGTCGAGTGAGATGGAGCCTGGAGTCATGTTGTCAGACTATCACATGTCTGAATGCAATCGTGTTTATGAAATCTCTCAGTATCAGTGTGGATTTGGGTCGTGTGTGTGTGTGTGTGTGCATGTGTGAAGCCCAGTGGCTGTGATGTGAAGGTGGTGTAGTGATCGTGTACGACAGGTTCGGGAAAACACTGCTATTGCGCCCACTCACCGTTACATGGTGGTACAAGTGGCACGCACCACTCTCCTCTTCTGTTGTCCTTTACCAGATGTGTCCATGGACTCAAGGCTGACTGATTGGTAATGTGTGTGTGTAAATACAGGTTTGTTTTCTACCTGCAGAAAGACTGTTTTTAATGAGGGGATGTAAAATACTCAGGAAGAGGCGGAGGGCGGGGGAGTCTGGGGGATAAAAGGAAAGCGCAGAGAGTAAAACAGAGGAATAATTATTGTCTGCATGTGTGTTTGTGTGTGTCATTCAAAAGTATTGAGGTGTTTTCACAGTCGCTTGTGTACACAACTTTCTTCAGAGAGAGAGGAGGCTGCCGTCTCAGCGGGAGGTATTTATTTCACTCCCTCCCCACGCGCCCATTCACCTCCTCTCTCCTCCTGTCCGCCTGTCTGCTCATCAGGAGATAGGAGCTGACAGTTGTTTGTGTGTGCGTTTCAGTGTGTGTGCGTCCTAGCAGATGTGCCCTGCAGTGTGGCCCACCTCATAAATGTCACTGATCACAGTCTCTTCCACCTGATTACCCCCCCCCCAATCTCCCTCCACCACCCCCCATATTACCCCTCCATCTCCCACTCCTCTGCTGCAGCCCTTCTGCCCTATTTATTACCCCCCTTTACCTCCCCCAGCGATGGACCTACACTCCCATGAACCCATGCATCCACAACACAACAACTCCCTAAGACATGCAAGGTTGACAGAGTGTATAGAATAATATGCTGTTTTGCTGCACCAAAGCAGGTTATTGCACATAAAAGTTCAATTAAAGTACATATACACAAACATATTAAAAACTGACATTTCAACTACATGTCCAGTACACACATGTATACACACACAGTTACAGTGACATTATTAAATACCAGAGATAGCAATAAATTGACATTTTAAAATGACTGCTCATTTACAGTTTTTGGTTAACATCTTGCTTATGTTAACCAAAGAGAATTACACTGGCCAGGCAGAGACTAAATGAGCACTGGCTAAATTGGCAAATGGCCAAAGTCAATATAATTAAGTATTAATCGTGCACATTTGTTTCCGTTCACCTGCTGCTGTACCTGCTTGGAGCACAACAGAGTGTCAACGTGAATCCAGACTGAAAAAGCTGCGATTTGAGCTCATCCTGTTTTCCTGAATGTGTTTCTCCTTGACAACCTTCTGTTGTAGAGGTTGTTTAAGAATCTACTCGAACTCTCAGCGCGTTATACTATCACTGTCTTTGACACAAAGAAGCAAACACACTCACAAGCAAAGTCAAGCACGTCGACTTTAAACTCTGTTTAAGCGTAGACGGTTCGCCACGGCTTGTATGTGCTCGCGTGCGTTTGAGTGCATGTGCATGTGTGACGGTGTAGGCAACATGTCTCCCGGTCTGACATCTGCCAATCAGCACGTCAGGATCAGTCAGTAATCTGTCACCTCCTACACAGACAGCTGTCAGTTGAGGCTCGTGGAAACCATGATTGGAGCAGGCAAGGAAGGAGCTTTGGAGAGGGGAGCTGTGATTGGCTGTCTGAGCGGGAAGAGAGGTTAGCGGGGTGTTATTCGGTTTTCAGTGAGAGACGCTTTGTTCTTGTATGGAGTCTGACATTCAGCAGTCAATTAAAAGCAGCTGCCAACTTGAAAAGCCATGAGTTAAACTGCTGATCACAGTTCTACACTCACATCCTGTTTGCCACACCTACCGTTCTGCTCCGTCTGACAACGGAGGAAACATTTTGTTCTCTCGGGCAGGCTTTTCTGCTGTTTTCTGGCCAGGAGCAGTACTTCTAGTCTAGTCTAGGCCTGTGGGGATCAGTGGGTGAGCTGCAGCCTAGTGGGTTAGCGTCAGAGCCCGCTTTGATTTTATCATCAAAGGCAGCAGGTGTTTTGTGCTTAACTGTCATCTTCTTTGGTCAGTAGATTCCTTCAGATAGAGCTCTGTAATGACTGATCGGACCAAGATAGTCTGGTTTCTTTCCATTCTGGACCAGCTGGTGTTGACATTCAGGAGATAAAATCATATAGCGTCTGGTGTTTAATGAGTCTAATCATATGCCTTTTGATCCAGTTGCTGCCCATCCTTCTCATTAAGGTTATTTTAAACGCAAATGTTTGACTTTTCCACTGGAATCATGACTGTCAGCATCACTTAGCGCAAGAAATTATGTTAAAAAAAGAAAAGAAAAACAGCCCGGTGTGAGAGAGAGAATTATATTATAGTCCAGTTCATCAGCTTTCAGGTCAGAGTCACAGCTCACCTGAAATTCACCTCACTCTTGTGAAGTTCACTCACCCACAGCTCTCTCTGCAGAGTTATAGTTATTGTTGCCCACGTCTCTCAATCCACCATTTCATCCAAATGTTGCATTTTCCTTACTTTCTTTGTCTTCTCTGTGCAAATTGCAGCATAAATTAGCAAGACAAACTGTTTTGATACAGGAGCATTTGAAAATTTGTTTCATTTGCATTACGTGACTCTAATAAATACACTAGCTGTCATCCATACTTACTCAGTAGTGCAATATGTCAAGACTAAAAAAATGACGTGAAAAATCTTTTTAGGTTGCAGTAATCTTTATCTCTCCCAGCTTTATACAGCATGTATCAACAGAATCAGTGACAACTATTTTAGCTGCAAAATTCAGATACATTCGTATTATGTTTTCAGCAGACTTGTCTGAACTCTTTGATGGAGGAAATAAAATCTAATTTCTCAGCTCCTCCACTTTCTATTGTTCAATTAATTAGCCTTTTTTTTCTCTACCCTCTTTTTCCAACTGGTAGCAACACACCAAAAACTCAACTCATAATTTTTCTTCTCGCCTCACACACTGTCAGTCCAATTAAGTGTTTTTAAATGCCTGTTGAAACAAGCGCTGGCAGACTTATTAGATTAAAACGGAGTAGAACTCATTTGCACCCCATAATCAAATAGACTGCTTTTACCATGAAAAAAAAAAATCTGCTTAGCCATGCAACTTTTACCCGCTTATTCATAGAAAAATTACTTGTAATAAAAGAGTCTAATTTAGTTATTTTCTCCCCTTCAACCTCATGCGTCAAAAATGCGTGAGTGTGTGTGTGTGTGTGTGTGTGTGTGTGTGTGTGAGAGAGAGAGAGAGAGGCATGCTATCAGTGAATCAGTATTCATAGACTATAGCCAGTTCTGCCAGCCCTGCCTCACAGTAGGGGTTCAGCTCTATGAAGATAAAGTGATTTTTCAGGAGTGAGTGACCCTAATTCTGACCCGACACACATATACACACCCACACTGTACACACACATACATCCAATAATTAAGCAGGCACTGCTAGCACGAGCTCCACAGCTCAACTTCAGTTTCATCCCTACTCTGCTCAAACTGGGCAAATTTCAAACTTCAAACACAAAAAATCAACACCTTTACACGTGCCGTTACTTGTTAAGGCCTCCCGTATTTGATTAATATGAATAAACTTGCTATGACACTGTTGCCTTGCTACCAACTCTACTACATCCAAAAGTGAACTAGCTACTCACTATCCTGCATCCGGCGATGCTACCTCACAAATTGTCCTTGAGTTCATTGTCTTCATAAGTTTTGTGTCCTTAATTGTATAATACAGGGTGATGAAACACAAACAGTCAACAGGTCCACCATCGTGGAGTTGTGATGTGACGTCCATTCTGCACATCGTGATTGGTTGATGCCTTTATTCGCCGTGCGAAAGCTCAGAAAAATCGACCTCGTTCCACTTTTTCGCTGCGTAATATTTGCGTTCTGTGTGAAAAACATCAGTTTAAAAACAATATATCGATGTGCGAATTAATCGCGCGAAAACAAACGCCCTCGGTGTGTAAAGGCCTTAAGGCAGCACTTTGACCTCATGTCGAGCCAGAGAAAATCTCACATCTCACCACAGCTGTTGCACTAAAATGTAGGATTCATTTTGGGATGTTTAATGCAGCAGAATGTAGGAATAATGATCGTTGCTGGCCCATTTGTAAAGGACAAGTCATCTAGGGCCTAATTTCCACCACACATACACTCACTGTAAAAGTGCAGAGAGATGAAGAGGAGAGGAGAGAGGGCGGGATCGTAGTGGACTATCAACCCTGGAGCAGCGACCCTGCTCCTCTTGTCCTCCTGTCCTTCCATCCTCCTCTCCTCCCTCTCCCCTCTATCACGGCGCTCATCTCCCCGGCAAATTGAATTCCTCCCCAGAATCTGCCTAAGCGGCTTCAGGAGACTGGCCCGAGAGCAGAGACGCGCGTGTATTGCGGCAGGAAAAAGAAATGTGTGCGTTTGCGTGCGCTCACGTGCACGTCGGTCTCTTGACTCTCCTGTCACATTTAGAGGCCAATCTCTCTGTTAGGCAACATTCCTCCCGAAGAGACAAAAAGCAGAGAGACCTTGAGCTGCCACACACTTTGACAGAGATGGACCGAGGGGCAACAAGAGAAGGAGGGAGGAACAAAGAGACGGGAGGTAGTCCTGATAGACAGACAGGTGGCTGGATAGTACAGCTTGTGAGAAAGAAAGACGGGTTCGGAAAAGGGGAAGACTGTGAGGGACAGAGAGGGACGTGTTGACTTTGAGTGACAGAGAGACAGACAGCGGGGAAGAGAGAGAGACAGACGACATCAGTGAGTGAAACATGCTGTTAGCTGACCTTGTTCCTCTCAGATGTGGAGTCCTCTATCGCTATCTGTAGTTCCTAATGGACTCCCTTTAAAGTAGACGATGGGATTAAAGGGCCATGAGGAGTGGAGGAGTGGAGGAGTGGGAGGGCGGATGCAACATGGCAGCTGTACAATGTATAAAGTATGAAGAAAGTGGTAGATAAGTGGAAAGGATGGAGGCAGGTGCAAAACGTCTTTCTATTTGTACTGTATGTTCGAGCTCCAGCCTTTCTAATTGAGGGTCGTATTTGGTAAGCTGTTAGGGCTGCCTCTCTGCTGCTCACACACACACACACACACACACACACACAGGCAGGCAGGGGTGAGTTATAGTGCTGGTCAGCAGTATGACATTGGAGTCTGCATTGCCAGCCATCGTCTGTAGAAACCGAATATTCCAAATAAATCCCCCCCACACACACACACACTCACACACACACAGGCTCCCGTATAAATCTGTCTTAGATGGAACACTTCCCTCTTGTGCACGGAGCAGGCAGCTATCAATCTAAAAGAGGGTGGGAGAGGGTGAAACAGTGGAAAGTAGAGAAAGAGAAGGGGAGAAAAAGGTGGCCCTGAGACATCCACAGGGAATAAGGAATAAGGAAGGGAACAGAGATGAAGTGAGAGGGCCAGAGGAAAGACCGAACTGAGAAAGTTGAAACGGCAGGGAGGAG
Source organism: Macquaria ambigua (assembly GCA_008360985.2). NCBI lineage: Eukaryota > Metazoa > Chordata > Actinopteri > Centrarchiformes > Percichthyidae > Macquaria > Macquaria ambigua. The sequence goes on along the minus strand of VMKM01000670.1, from coordinate 53,805 downwards.
AAAAGATTGAGTTGACAGGAAAGGGAGAGAGGGAAAGAGAGAATGTAAAACTCTGCCTCAGAGTTATGGACCTTTCCATACTGTAACAAGCAGATAAGCCTGCCCCCTCTAACCCAGTATGTGTGTGTAAATAGTTGATGGGTTGAATAGATCTCATTGTCTACAACACCCGCCTCCCCTCCCACCCGCCAACCCCATCCCCACCGTACACCCCACACCCAGATGCTGAGTCTTGTTTAGTGGGTCCAGGCCTCAACAGATGCTGACAGGTCCTGCAGCTAGTATCTGTGCACAGACTCTTTAGCCTTGATGCCTCTATGCTGTGTGGTGGTGATCCAGGTCTGAACGCCTGAGCCAAGAGTTAAAGACTGGATGGCATTGTTTAGACAGCAGCTGTGGCTAAGTCACTCAGAAAATTTACCTTTGCACGCAGGGCAGGTGATTTCAACAGCATTACCATAAGATGCAGTATTGGTACTGTGAGTCACTGTACAGTACAGTATTGTACTAGTCTCTTGTACTTGTACAATCTTTATGCTTGGATACTTGACAGTCAAGCAGTACACTATATATACTATAAGTGATAATACACGATGACATAGGAAAATAACAGATGAGGTGGAGGTGAAGAACTGTCGATTACAGTAAAAGGTTGCATATCAGCTGGGTGGCCTCGTTGGCCAGAAGAGTGCAGGTTCTTAACATGCCACAAGCTTGACCAATTCCACATCACATCACGTCTGAGAAATAGTTTTGAGTTTGACCTTTGTCTTCATGAAAAGCCTAAAGTTCAATATACACTGGCATTTGATGCAACACAGCAGATGCTCTGTGCAGACAGAAGAAGTAGTCAAGTTACGGCGTGTCGTTCCAGTGAGTAAATGTGATAGAATTGCTGCTTTTCTGGACCGTTGATGCGCATCAGTGCTGAGAAATAGGACATGGTGACACGGTGATGCATGTCGCCATGCGCATGCCGCTGGTGTGTGGGCTTACATAGAAAACAATAGCTGTGAGTGTTTTGACATGCACCATATGCCATACGTGTGTTGTCCCTAAGGGTACGCCTTTATTGACAGGTATAATTTAAAAGTAATCTCATAATTTATGATACTGTTTAACATCAAACATAGCATACCTGGGACAGTCAGTTGTAACTACAGCTGTTATAAAAGTCAGAATCTCTACCAAATCCATCTTGAAAACATATTGCAACAAATACATCCACGTTCTTTGTTCAAAACAGGGAGGTTTTCTGACACTTTATTGGGGATTTTGTTTTAGAGAGGAAACTTTACATGTAAGTGTGTCTGTAGGTTTTATGACCACAGTCTGCAGGAGGAGGAATGCTTTGATAGACCTCACTAATGGAGTGGGGGAAACTTTCAGAGAAAGTCCTGGTAAATCCTGTTAGATGAGTCTCGTCAGATTTTGGTCCACTCTCTCTCTCACACACACACCCACGCACGCGCGCGCACACACACACACACACACACACACACACACACACACACACACACACACATCCTGTTTCAGGTACTCTTAACTAATGATGGTATAAATGAGAGAGTGATGAAGGTGAAAAGGTCAGAGTTTTGACTGCAGGAGCAGGAAAGAAGTAGCCAGACCAATTCGCAAATGCAAATTAGTCTGGAACCTCTCAGTTCATTTTCGATTTCGAAGGGTTGTTATCGACGCACGCAGACCAAAATGCCTCTGGACGCAATTGGATAGACCTTCAACCAATCAGAGCAACAGAACGTGTGACATAGTGCTGAGCGAATCCTGTCGGAAATACTGCAAACACTTCTTTCTTATCAACAAAACTGCAGTTGTTTGTTCTTCTTTCAGAGAAAACATACCATACAGTTTGTATAATACTGACATTCCACATCAGCGTCAGCCATCTTGGTTGTTTACGAAAATGCCTAAATGGCGCTCCTCTGTACAGTCATCGTATCAAACCCACCCCATGTTAGATAAACGGTTGTGATTGACCCGGGCGAGGTCAGCTGGAAATCTGTCTGAATGGGAGTGAGACCAGACACATCTGCCAGAGCAAATAAAACATGAGCTCGCAGATTCATCTGGTTCCCAGGCTAGGAAAGAAGTACATATAAATAATTAAAGTAGCAGTTGCAGTAACATTTCTTTTTATTGTTGGTTTGATGTCAGATGTCTTTTTTTAAGTCTGAAATTTGTTTTCATATCTGCCTTGACATTTGCTAAATGGCACCTGCCAACATTATTACAGAATATACTGAAACTATATACAGCAAAATCGAGGTACACTGGTATGGCAGTGTTTTGTTCCACCCAGTCTTTGTGCAAAGGATAGAACATGAATAGATTTTTTTTTTTTCATTTTTTGTGGTGAATGAATAGATGAGATTTCTCTTTTGTCCACGGATGACTAACTCAGACTTTTTCAGATAACAAAAATAATATATTTTTCTTTCTATGTCTCTGTCTGTCTGTCAGAGGTGGCTCCCTACCTGCGAGGGGGTGGACTGGGGCAGCAGGTGGTGTTGGAGGGAAACAGACTGGTGCTGACCTGCCTGGCTGGAGGCAGCTGGCCTCTGCAGTACCGCTGGACTCTCAACAACAGCAACATCACTGACTGGACACCACAGTACAGGTCAGTTATCGCTGACTGGCTGGTTATGTGTCTGACATTTTGTTCTGGATCTCTCTGTTGTCTCTAAGTGCATGTCCGCCATGTTTGTCTCCTTCTGAGAATCTTCTGTGTTCAGTCATGCCTGTAGCATGGAAAAAACAACTGCCGGTAAGTGATGGAGTGCGTTCAGAGAAGGTCAGAACATTTAGACAATGGAGCCAAAGTGAGATTAATAATTACATTAGCACCATAAATATGTATATGGTCTGGGGAAAGAAGAGGAGACCCAATCAATATGTCTGAGCTTCTTTCTCTGCCTTTCTCTGTACCTCCCTTCTTCCTTTCCTCTGCCCCTCTCTCTTTGTCCCTCTGTGTGTCAGTTGGTAAGAGCTAAGCAGTCCCTCTCGGCAAAACTGCAGCTGTGAAACAAAATTGTTTTTCACATCATTCAGAAATAGAGGGAATCTTGGGAACGCATGCACACCGAGGGAGGGAGAGGTTGAGCCAGCATTTTGTAGGCAGTCGTTGTTCGAGCCAGGAGGCGTTGTGCAGCTCTGGACCGCTCTCAGCGATCTGGCTACTTTGGTGAGGCCAGGGCCATGCTGAATTGGCAGCATGCAGAGAGTATGAGAGTGTGTGTGTGTGTGTGTGTGTGTAAGTGTGTGTGACCATCTGGAATTGTAGGCCTTTTTTTTTAACTGTTAGTTTAATGTAGGCAGGTAGAGCAGGTCGTCCACTAATCGAAGAGTTGGTGGTTTGATCCTCCTCCTGGTCTTGAGCAAGACACTAAACCCCAGTTGGTCTTGATGGTTAGGCTGGTGCCATGCGTGGCAGCTTGTTGTGTGTGTGTGTGTGTGTGTGTGTGTGTGTGTGTGTGTGTGTGAATGGGTGAATGTTAAACACATTGTAAAGAAAGTGCTATATAAAATGTAGCCCATTCCATTTTCACATATTGAAAATAATATAAATCATAATAATACAGAATCACAAACGTTGTCCCTTTCCACACCTTCTGTTTAGAATATAGTCTGACTTATTTTTATTTATGCTGTTTAATGTACTGGACAGTGAAGAACTCAGATGAGCAGCGCTGTAAGTGAAAATTCTTTGCATTAATGGAAACGTCAGGTACGTTTCCTTCTTCATCATTTTTTACAAATATTGAGTTATAATAAAATCATCACTAGACAAGTTAAAAAAAAAGCAGCATTTGTGTTGACAAGGCTACTGTATCATCAACATTTTTTGGCTGACAAAGTTATTTTTCACAAATAATGCTTTTTCTGGCCAACCCTTGTGTTCATTGCCTAATTGGTAAAATGCAGCAACCTGCTCCACCTGCTTTCTTTTTCAGCACAAACACAACACATGAGCATTTCTTCTATTTCTTGGGAACATGACAATGACTCATGGGATACTTAAACCACATATCCACGTTTTAATATTGCATATTAAGCACTACTAGGTTTAATGTGAAATGAATGTGTTCCTCTGGATTCACACTCTTATCCAGTGTGTATGTCACATATCACAACGTCACATATTGTAGAAATACATCTTGTCCTTTCAGTGATCAGATTGGCGCTACAGGGTCAATTTGTGCTGAAGCTGTCTCACTGTATAACCTGATTAAAATTGTTCTCATCTTGAATCACACGGGAAATTTGACTTCAAGCGCAGGGCTGAGGCTGTGTCAGGGAAATTTACTGAGAAATGATTGTATTGATTGGGACCTGTCAACAGTGAACTTTGTGTTTTAGCGAGAAATATAAAGGAAAACTTGTTGGGATTTAAAAAGAATACAGTGACAGCCCCACCGCACACGCCTATTAAAAAACCTAATGGAACACAGACAGAGAGGGAGATGCAGCGTTAGGAGGTGTCCAATATCAAAATCTGTTTCAGGATGAGAGCTGCTGTGTAATGTGTCATTCTTGATTCAAATGGAATTGCGTATGTGAGTCTTTGATGTATGCGTGTGTGTATTAGTGTGTGGGTTTGTGTGTGTTGGCAGCATACACTGACAGCCTGGGAGTTAAATACTTGGCTGTCCTGGTATTCATAATGAGCCCCAAAGCGATGTCCAGTTTTACTGTGTCTATCTGGTTTGTGTGTAATATGTGTATGCATTTGTGTGTTTGTCCAGCATGGCACCAACCTAGATCCTATGCCAAGCTTCCCATTAGTGAAGCACAGTCCATTAAAACCCCATTAAAAACCCCTCTTTGAAAAAAAAAAAAAAACATACACACAGTCAAAAACATTCTCATACACAGCACACACATACACGTACACACACATACTGCACACATGCACCACTCCGCCTTCCCTTCTGTTATTGGGGAACTTTGACAACCTTAGGCCCAATGCATTCTCAGATCAAGGTCATTAAAAGAGAATTACAGAGTGCATACATATGGACAAACAGACCTCCACCTTCTTTCCCTTCTGTCTCGCTGGTCTCCAAACATCACCCTCAATACTGTCTTTCTCCTTTAAATAGTGTTTATTTACAGCTCAGAGATAAAACACACCCTTGTCACCATGCTCTCAATGTGTCTGTCCATCTTTAGGTTGTTGGTCCCGTCTCTGAAGAGGACTGATGCTGGCCTGTATCAGTGTATGGTGAGGAACAGGATGGGAGCAGTCATACACAGGAGAACAGAAGTGCAGGTGGCCTGTGAGTACACAAGTGTTCACACCATTATAATTACACCAATACAGGAGTTTTATTAGTGACCAGCGGCAACTTTTGTCCACACCAACAAGCAGCCTCGCTCTTAAAGTCCAACTGAACTCACAATTAGTCATCCCTTTTTGCAGCCAAATTAAATTTATTGTTAATATTTTTTTTATTACTGGGAGAAAAAAAAGGTCTTTGTGAATATGTCAGAAATTCTCCTCTTCTCTCTAAACACGCAATTTAATTTCAGTTGGACTTCAATATTTTAATGTGATATGTGTAAAGCATATAAACACAAAAAAACAAAGTAAATTCATGTGAACTTCCACACACAAATGTGCACTGTTGACCAATAGCAAGCCATCATGACAGTGTTGACCTATGAGGGAACGGAGAGCCGGAGAGTCAACAATGGAGGAAGCTATCAAGCTGTGGCACAAAGACGTCTTTTGAATAAACTGTTCAATCAAAATTCCAGGGGACAGTAAACGGCCCATTACAGAGAAAACAGAAAGAACCTCGGAGAGCTTTTGTGACTGAGTAGCACTAACATGTTCCAGCCTGGCTAGCGTGTTAGTGGTTAGCTTGCCAGCTACAGTAGTTCACCAACTACCCCTGCGAGTATAGTCACTATGTCACCAAGCTTCTAGAAACACATACTGTAAATCGTGAAGACACACGTAATTCCGGTATTTTTAAACCTGGGCCCTATTTTTACACATTTTGGGGTCTAAATGACTAATAGGTACAAAAGTTTTGGAATTGGTCCAGTAGATTGCCTCGCGAAACTGGCTGCAATACCTAATTCTTGTGGGAAAAGTGCTTGTTTTTGCCACTGACTCAGATTGTGATTGTGATTCTAAGTGTCTGACAACATTATGGAAAGGATCCCTACAGAGACAGACCTTTTTGTTAAAGAGAAAGATTCTTTTAGTTTAACCAGAAACAGAAGCCTAGCTCAAGGAGAAGCTCTGAAATCTCGCGAGAGGTGAGTTGTTGCAGGAAGACGACAGTGTTGTAAAAACAGGGCCCAGTTTTAAAACTACTGGAATTACCCTTTAATGCTGCTTTTTTTTCGCAGTAGTGATTTTAATTGCTTGCATTAATATTGTTTCTGGCTAAGTGTCATTTGATACATTAGTATTGATGCTCTTCATACCTCTCTCCTCCTACAGTTTTGGGGAACTTCTCCGCTGAGGAGCAGAGAAAGACGGTGACTCAGGGCCGAGCGGCCATCATCAGCCAGCCTCCTCTCGCTTCTTTCCCCCAACCCCTAGTCACATGGTACAAAGACGGACACAAGATAATCCCCAACAACCGAATGTAGGTGTCTCTTTCATTCTCTTTCTCTGTCACACGCTCAGGTTTATATGGTGACTTGTGAAGACACACTGGTCTGGGTGTGTGTGTGTGTGTGTGTGTGTGTGTGTGTGTGTGTGTAACAAAATACCGCTTGAGATAAAATTTTAATTTTACAGTTTTTATCCCTCAGTGGTGTATTAACTAATGTGCTCTAGAAGCATAAAAGTTCTTTTTAATCCCTGTACACCAATTGTTATGAATAATAAGCCATTTAGATAACTGACCTGTTTCATTAGACACCTGTACAATAGACTTTACATTATCAAGAGAAGATAAAATGGATATTTCAAAGAAAGAACTCTTTTTCACTTGTCTAATCTACAAGGTTATTAAGTAATTTTAGGTGCACTGGAGATGTTCTTTTATATTAATTGTGCAGCAGAGATATGAGGTGTTGTGTAAGCTGTATTTCACAGTCTTTTGTTTAATGCTGTTGTCTGGCTCCTTTTGAAATGCCTGTAATTTGCATATTATTCTGTAGCTGCTGCAGCTATCCTGTCAGTGTCGCTATTTAGAAAAATGTTCATACAGTGTATTAATAATGTAATTATTCAGACAGAGCAGGGAAGTGTAGGTTTGTTGTGAAAGGTTTTTCAGATTGAGGCAGTTTCTTAAAGTATTTCAGAATATGTACCTGTTTGAATCTACTCATCAGTGAAAGTAGGTGTTGAGATACAGACCTTCAGTGGTTTTATTAGGCTGCTCTCACACTCTGAGATAACTAACTCCCCATTAAGAACGCTAACTGCTCCCCTGTGTGTTATTGAAGGAAATTGTCAGTGGCCTTGCTGTACACGTAAATGGCCAGACAGCAACTTTTTACACTCTTTTAATGACAGTCACCATCTCAAAAGTGCTTTTGAGAAAGCTTTGTAGAGTCAGGTTACATAAGCAGTTTTCTTTTTCTTTCATTTTGTCGTTGGGTCACATCAAGTTTGACTTTGCTGTTTAATTTGAATGAACATGGAAAATGGCTGTCCTGTTAACTTAATGGGGCTTCATTGAGTGTGGCTTAATGACAGTGGACTGCAATTATTTTGCTGCTGAAGACACTGCGTGCATTGAAAGTGTTTACTGTCAGAGCATCACCACTACAGTGCCCTCACCCCTCCTTAATGTCACACACCACAAATGAGAGCACTTCTACCACTGGCAATTAAAAACAAAAAATTAATGCATAAATTTCTGGCTGAAGTCACAGTAAAATAAAGGCTCCTAATGCTACAACTGTGCACCTGCCTATCAATTCATTTAATGGCCACTTATCCATGTCAAAGTAGCATTGACAGCAGGGCATAAAGAGCAGCCCAGACACCCATTTAATCCCCACACACCTCGTCCAGATCCTTCTGTAACATTTTCAAGTGGTGCTAGGGTCACTAATAAGTCCAAGTGCAAGTCCAGCCTCACAGAGCTGCTACGGCTGTAGGCTGTAGACTCGAGGTATGCTGGAAAATAACTGGTTCGTAAGACAACAAGCATACTGGCACCTTTAGTCTTGTTTTACTTCTAACATGGACCTCTGGGTCATAATTCATACTGGTGTAAGTCAGTATGTATATATAATTATTATTCATATATATTATTTATCTACTCTAAATTAACTGACAGGGATAGAAGGCTTACCAGAGCCTGTAGATCAATTTAAGAACAAATTACCTAAATACAAAATATCTATGTATTTGCCAGGACCACTTCGTCCAGGGATCTGTTCTGGACGATGCCCATCCAGCCACACAGATGAGTTGTCACATAAGTTTAGCAATAGAGCAAAACATATGCAATTAATAGTAAAAGCATAAAATGGAGATAATGAACGTTGAGTTGAAGCTGAGGTGGCTGCAGGGATTGCAGAGTAAGCACTGATGTAACAGTTGCAGCAGCAGGTTAGCAGAGCATTTAAAACACAATATGATGTGACAGTGAGCAATTGGCTGTCACCGTGTGGCAGGTGTACGTTTGGCCTCCTGATCACGACACAGATGACGCTGTGGCCTGTGTTGAAGCCAATTTATGTAGCTAAAGTAGCTACATTTCTCTTTGCCCTTTATCTTGATTAAGTTTAGAAAAAAACTGATAAACATCCTGCCTAAAAATATGCACAGTCCATGCATTTTATTATTGAGATAATGCATTAAATTTAGGGTTTTCCTCAGCTATTTACTGCAGACACAGTTTGTACTTAATACCTGACTGCCTCCACTAAAGTCATAAGAAATTAACACATTTTTATGAAATACTGACATTCTGGGAATAAAAAAGGTGCTGTTTCACGCAGCAAAGGTCCTACACTTAATGTAGGAGGCATTTTATTTAGACCATATACCAATTTTATGCAGAGAGAGGGAGACGTGTCACCTCCAATAATTTGATATAAATCATTTGCCCATCTCACTTAACTCTATCGAGTGTCCACGACAGTCAGACAGAGAGAAACAGACAGAAACTGAGACAGAGATAGATTCAGCAGTCAGTATTTCACATGATATGTTTCTTCACACCGCTGACAAACAGCTGGCACAGCTGTACATCACACCAGAAAATTTCACTCTGACAATCAGTGTTCTTTAACAGTTAAACACGAGCTCAGGTTTTCTAACTACATGTACTTGTTGTTGAGTACATTGCCACATTAGCCACAACACAAGTTAACTAACATTAAACTGACTGCCATTCAGGGTGCTTGCTAGTTAACTTTAGCCAGCAATCCAGTTAGTTGCCACAGTACATAAAAGTATATGTGTGTATGGCAGGTTTAGTGAAAGTTACCAGACAAAAGCTGTTCTTACATGATGATAGTTAACTCTTTTAAAAGAGTTATTCATGCAGTGGGTCTGATGTCTGCAGGTCCTTCAAAAGTCTGAAATTGTCTTAAAAATTGTATACACATTAAACCTTAAGTTGGTAATGTGCCTTAAATGTGAATTCTTGATGTCTAATTTTCAACATTAGCATTTCATCTGATTCCTGCTGAAAAGGGAAGACAGAGCCTGAACTTTGTGCACCACTTAAATCAACCAGTAACATTATCTTTCATCCTTGTAAATGTATTTTTGATAATTTTATTTTAGTATTTATGTATTTATTATTTATTTGATGGTTCTGCAGTGTTTGAGTTTTTGAGTGTTTTTGTCTAAGACTAGACTCTTTGGGGCTGATGAACCCACACCTTAATGAGTAGTTCATTCATGATTACTTAATTAAGAAATAATCTATTGTCTAAAATACAAAAATGCAATGTATACAGCAGTTCTAACCTACGTTTTAAGTCTGAGACATATTCACACTGGCTAAATGACAAAACGAAGTAAACTTAAAAATGGCAGTATGAAGTCTGAATTAGTGGACAATGTAGACAGTCAGCCACTGATAAACATTTCTAACCATTTAATATTATTTTATTTTAATATTTAGTTATTTGGTGTAATGTCGATGCAGGACACACAAGTAAAATGTTGACTAAAAGACATAAAGTGAGGAGTGTCTGAGAAACCCTTTCTCGTCATTGACTGATCAGATATGATTTCTTTAGTCCTATTATGGGGCCGGGTACACACTGGGGCACACTGATGTTTGTTTGGGCCAAGAAGACCTGATTGGGGTGCAACTTTGGAGCAGGGGGTTTGTCTGAAATTCAAGGCTTTTTGCACCGGTACCTGTATCCATGGCAACAAGATAAAAAATGACAGCTGGTTCTGCCACCTGCAGTGTCTGGTTATTGTAATATATTTTATGGTAAATAAATAATTTCGATATTATTTAATGATAGATAAAATCTATGCAGAAAAAAAACATTTGGAACCATTTATTTCTGTTTCTGCTCTTAAAGAAATACACACCTGTAATATGACCAGAAGAAGTCAATCTCACTACATAATTTTCAAGTATTAATATAATCTGGATAAAAACTTTTATCTGCATTGTGAGATATTCTGATCTGCTTGCACCCCACATACACACTGTGATGAAGATTCATGCATAACACTTCCTTTGAACCGTCATAGAAAAGACTAATTTGCACCTCTCTTCACATGTCTTCCTCTCCCTTTCCCCCTCTCACCTCCCTGCTCCATCTCTCACTCCTACTTTTCTGCCTCTAAATTATTCTTTATTGCTTTGTTCTTTCAGTTGGCTCTCCTTCTCTCTGTCTCTTTTACGGTCATTATCATGCTACAGGATATACTGTTACAGAACCCATAAACTTCTGTTCCTGAATAAACCGCTTAACTGCTGCGGTGTACGCACACAAACACACACTCTCACACAAAATCTGTCTCTCAAGACCAATCTCAGTTGCGTCTACCTGGCTCGAGCTTCTCTGCGTGCGCTCATGCGTGTCAGAGCGAGAACACTGAATATTTGCACGGCTCTGCGTGCGTAACGGTGTGTGTGTGCGTGCGTTTGTGTTTGTGTGCGAGGTGGCTGATCCTGCGGTCCGGTGAGACAGGGCCAGATGGTGCCTGGCGGTTGGCTGTCTTCTGTGGTGACCGAGCTGATGATGTTGTTTATGAAGTTTATTGATCCGATATGCATCACTCCCAGAGTCCCCAGCCCCATCTAGCTGTCTGTCTTTCTCCCTCTCCCACCGTTCTTAATTTATGTCCGTGTGCCTGCCCCTAACCCCACTCTGCATATCCAACACACACATGCAGTCTCACTCCTTCTGTGTGTCCAAGCTCCCCCCAACCCTTTACTTCCTCACACACACACACACACACACACACACACACACACACACACACACACAGACATCCTGTCTGTGTATGAACATTCCCAAACTCCCCAGCCCTCAAAATACTGGCCAGCAAAGAACTTACAAGCTGTCACTTCCCACACACTCTGCTCTAATCTAATGGAGCCCTCACTCCCTGCCCCCTCCGTCTCCATGCTGGTCTGCCATCACTCTGATTTGCTGTTTTTCTTCATCCTCTCATTTTCACATGGGCTCTGAACTTGAGACATATTGTGTCTGTTTTCTTCTCCGCTGTCCAGCAGCAGTCATAACAACTTTGGGACAGTGCTGCCACCTCAGCGGCTGAAGCTGATATATATTTTAGCTGTGACCTGCGGCCCAGGTCGAGAGGAGCGAGCTGCTGCTTTTAATTAGCTCTGAGGCCTGTGGCAGATGGACGTGAAATGATTCTTATGGCCAGCAGCTTCAAGAGGACAGCCAGGATGAGGAGAATTAGAACTCCTTTCTTCTTCCATCAGGGACGCAGGGAGCCCAGATTGATCAAATAAAGGCAGTGATCTATGCAGAAGCATGGCAGGGCGGACAGTGAATTTTTCAGTTTCTTGTTGCTGGGGAGTCGAGTGGTGCAGAGAGCGCTAATGTCACAGGTGGTCAGTGTCAGGACTGCGCCTTATGGGAAATATTTTTCCTCATGGACTTAAGCAGCCATATGCTGTGGAGGTGTGTGTGTGTGTGTGTCTCCACATTCATTCATTTTAATTTGTCAAACACCACTTTAACAGAGTGTGCGATTCATTATTTTGCCGCTTTTTGTCTCACACACACACACACACACACACACACACACACACACAGCAGAGGTCTGAACAGAAGGAACTTTCTCGCTGTCTGAACTTTGCAAGCAGATGTTGTGTGTGTTTGTGTCTGCGAGCCTGTGCACATATGCATGTGTGTGTATTAGACAGACAGCAAGATCAAGAGAAAGAGAGCATCATTCGCAGGGAGACTCAAAGGATGTGTAGGCTTAGATCCCACCACATGTTGAAAATACAGCCGGTCATTTGAAAGGTCTTCCATCCACCACGGCACCGCTGCGGTTCATAATGACTCAGTTTCTCACGGCAGCCAAAGGGGAGGATCAAAGTGATTGAGAGAGAGGTAGAAGAAGACATGAAAAAAAAAGTTACAGGAAATGAATATGGAGTAAAGAGTTTAAGCTCATCTGAATCCATTGTGTCTGGAACTTAATCTCTGGAGCCACCAGAAGCTTAGATACTGTATGTGACTTTCTTCTCAATTATATGATTTAGTTACTTTTGGGATTACAAAAACATCCCAGACATTTTAAGATGATATGGCTGCACAAAGAAGAGCCATGTGCCAAAGTTTTCTCTACTTAATTGTATTCTACAATCCTGTCTTTCTCTGTCTTTGTTCAGGTTTTCACTTAGTTTTATTGCATAAACTGACTTAGAAACTGAACAGGTTTGAGTCTTATCCTAGTTTTGATCATATTAATGTTTACATGAAACATTGAGAAACTTGGTTGTTATTCGCTACCTGTTTACATGAGTTTCCAGTATCCAGGTTTTTATTGCGACAATAAAAACTATGCTCTGCTTTACTACTATTATTTCAGCATACTAGTAATTTTAGTCCATCATTATGTTGCTTACCATCATGTTTTTTGTTGTTACCTGTGTTAAGAATGCACCTACAAACATGGCAGAGAATAATCAGACACCTGGGCAAGGCGTTTACATCCCACAGTATCCCGGTTTCTATCTGAGCACTACAGCTAGCACATCCAGGTTTCTGAATATCATGTTTACATGTGCAAACACATAACCTGGGTACTCCTAAAACCTGATCATTACTGCAGTCTAACTAAGAGGTCTCTTATGTAAAAATCTGATGTTTTGTTGACCCATCCATCCGTCCATACCGACCTCCTCCCTACACGGACTTTGTCGCACTGTAATAACATCACCTGACTTCCTGTTTTGCTCCCATCATAATTACTTCAGCCGCTGGGGGGCTTTGTCACTCGAATGTAAACATATTTCATTTTGGGCCACTTGCAGAAACGACTGATGCCGTCGTTCTTCTTGCGAGGACAGTCTCAACGATGAATTAGTGCATTTACAGCATGTCTGTAAAGGGTCATATGTGTGGAACAAGATACAATGTGGGGAGAAAGTTGAATCCAGTACAAATCCAAAGCCAAATCAAATTTTCTCCAGACATTTACAGAAAACTGCTGCCATACTACATAGTATGTTGTCAGTTATGGTCCTGCAGTAGTTAAATTAGTGTAATATTTCCTAAATTAGCTATCCAAACAGCTTCGCTCTTACAAGGCAGTCTACTTGATAAACAGGCCAAATTTACCAGTCTAGATTCTTTGGCAAAAACTGCCCATGTATGTCTTCATTTGCTGTGTAATTTCTGCCTCTATTCGATGCCTGTGTATTAATGGCATGTATTAGACAGACAACCTTCTAGAAAATATTAGATTTGTAGAAAAAGTTTTCCTTTTGGGACCCATGCTGCTGTCCTCTTTTAAGAATCGTAATAGCCCTGGTCTTTTAATTGACAGCTCAAATAAGGCTTGTCATGAGTAATTGTAGTCATTACAGTTTGTTTATTTTTAAAATGCTACAATAGGAAATATCTGCAGTTGATAGGCTAAGCCAAAAAAAATCTACCTGTCCAAGTTAATTGCCTTTTTGTCACTAATGGCAGTAAAGGACATTGGCTAAAAGATACACCACTGTGAAAATCAGCATATAGCATTTCACAGTAGATTCATTTTAGAGAAGCAAATAAATGACAGGACATGAAGCAACAGGAATTCTTTTTGATGCCTGCCTGAACTTGATATTTTCCAATTTACCTCTCCCTCCCCTTCCCCTCTTGCTCTCCTCTTTTTTTCCTTCCCTCTTTCCATCCCTTTCCATAATTGAATTGCTTCTTTGGTCGCCTAATGTGGCGGCAAATAACAGAATGAAAATTCTCTACTGTAAACTCTTCCATTTCCACTTCGATATCTTACCTCTCTCTTCATTTCAGTGGACATGTGTCTGTTGCTTTGTCTCTCTCTTGTTTGCTTCTTGTTCTCACCCTCTCTCTCACTTTGTCCTTCTTTCCTGTCAGGTAGTATTAGGGGTTGTTGATCCCAGTTCAAAGGGAAAATGGTAATCCTGGTATTCCTCTGCTGGCGACCTTCAGCTCACCTTAAGTCTTTAAAGGGAAATAATGAATAGATTTTATACGTTTAAGATTGTAGCAAAGCTGTTCGAAATTGATTTTGCTTGGTGTTGTTTCAACGTTAGTGATTTTTTGGATTGTAAAGCTAGGTGTTGTGAAAAATAATTATTAACCAGTGGAACTAATTGGCCTAATGGGACTATGGGTGCTGCAAAGTCTGAAGCTTATACAATTCAGTCAGAGATACTTGTGTCGAGGAATTTACCATTTATAGCAAATGGAAAGGAAAGCTCTCAAATAATCTGAGCAGCATTGAGGATTCTGCTGAGACAACTGATCCCCACTTCATAAATACTTACATGAACATTAAATCTTTGTCAGATCAGCAATACCAAAAAGCAAATAAGGGGGTGGCGTTGGCATTAAAGGTTCGGACATACTTTCCACGTTTGTACCGGCCGTGCGGACGCGCACAGGTTCCATTCATACTACAAATGAGGGTCTGCGTTGGTCTGGCGTTCCACACATGCGCATTTCCCGATCCACACTCCATTCCAGTTGGTGGCGGTAATGCACCATAACATTGTTTGCCAAGCGCCATAAAAATCATGAAGAAGAAGCATGCACATTAAAGAAAATGGCGACCTACTGTGTTTGTTGTTTTTGGCTGAACAAGAAAAAGGCAAAAAGAGATAATATGTGACCGCCAGGAGTTCAACGCCATTTGGCTGTTTTTGTGTTCTTTAAATGTGGGTAACGGCGGATCTCCTCGCACAACCTCTCTTCATCCATTTGTTATCTGGAGCATGCGTATTCGGCGCGCTTGCTATGCGTACATTCCACAAATTTTGGGCTGCAGACCCTCGCAGACATGGGCAGATGAAGACATTTACGTGACGCGGACCAGGGCTGTCTTGGTCTGAATGCCCACTTAGTATTTTTTAATTTTATCTACGTCTTTCTTTTTTTGCATTTTATTCCCATGTCTGTCCAATGTCAGTTGCTGATTCCCCTGTTGCTGACCTAGCTGATGGTTTGGGAAGTGCGTGGACAATGTCCCCCTTTTGATGAAGTTAGAGTCACAAACTGTTTCTTTTCACCTGACAGCAAAGAGTTTCACTAGGACAGCATGCATGTGTGTGGAGGCTGCTAATTTCTAATCTGACAATGGAATGATCTGAAAAATATTGTATTGTTTTAGTAAAATGGTTCAATTGTTAAAAGCCTAACTTGTTTGCGTGTGTGGTTGTGAGTTTACATACAGGATATCTATGCATACATGCATAATGTATTAAGTTGAGATTATTAATCATCTTTCTACATTTGTCATCAACGGTGTAAATAATTGGAGAAAGGATTTTCTAACCTCAGATTTAGGACTAGTCCATTGCCTCTTTACGATGTATGTCTACTTCTCTGATTTAGGTCCAGTGTCTCTATTCATATTTTAGCTGCTTGCATAAGACTGGTTTCTGCAAAAAAAAAAATAAAAAGTGGCCAGAAGCGACTTATTCTACCACCACACTATTATGCATGAATTTTGCAGTAAAGAAATCAGATGACTTGTTTAATCTTTAATGTTATCACTGTACTGCATGGGGAGTTGGGGAGCGACACATGTGGCAAAGGGAGACAGGGAACAACGGGTAGCTTTAATTGTATTGCATTTTCTGGTAATATTATTCATTGTCAAGGTGGAGTGGGATAGAATTGCATTATGAAGACAGCACTTTAGGGCCTGCTGTCGGACTATGAATATTCATGGCTTATTCTGCCAAAAGCAATTTGTTGTAGCTTTGTTTAAAACTGTTGATGTGTTTTCCAAGTCTGTAGGCTATAAGTAGACCCACACGTATGCCACAAGGTAAAAACATTGTGCTTTAATAAATTACATTTTCTTTCCTATCTTCACACAGAATTGGGTGGATATTTTAGAGTTGATAGCACCATTATTTTCAGACCCCAGCTCGCAGTCAGATATATTTGTTGTTTTCTGAGATAACAGCCTCGATGTCTGGCGGATATATCAGGTGAATTTGAGACTCCTCTCATCTGTCCTTAACTTGTGTCCCTTACTTGTAACTGTGTTCCAAATTTGCTGTCTTCTTCCAGTCACATTTCTCAAACAACTAAGGTAAAAAGAAAACTTTTTTAAAGTAGAAAGTAGAAAAGACATTAACTCTGAGGCTGTACTTAATGACGCTCCCAAATGACAGAGGCTTACTCTGAATCACACACTCAAGGGAGGGAGACAAGCAGCAGGAGAGGAAGGAGGAGGCGGAGGAGGGGTAAGAACAAAAAGCTCCCTAAACTGCTGGAGTGCGACACAGATGATTGCATCGCAGTTGCAAAATATGGTACTATTAACTACCATGATTATATTATCCTTTAACATATTTGAATTATCCTCAACTAATCATCATAGTTATTTGTCTTCCTGTAGCAATAAACCAATAGTTTATGTACTGTAACAAGCCCTGTTAGGCCATCGTTTACATTTACTAAGACCCCTGGCTCTGGTATTAAAATGCCGTCTGTATCTGGGTATCAGGATAAGCAAAAACATATGCTAATGGAAGGTGTAAACATACGCGGCACACATTACCATAGAAGTGTGACTGAATTTACAATAGCTTGTATTTTGATCTCAGGCAGTCATCTACAGTATATGTCCATACACTGTGTTCAGATTTGTGAAGAAGTACCACTCAGGGTGGGAGAACCATCATGACTCACTCTGAAGTTTGCCATGCTCTCAGCTTAATAAAGGCGCTCCGGCATGATCGGGGTATCAGTAGTAGCATTCACAGCAGCTGCAGACCCCCTTTTTCTGGTGTCAGAAACGACCTGCCTGTCTGCCTCATGCAAGAGACGATCTGTTCTGCCTCAGATGAAATGTAAACGCAGGCTGTCCTATATCATGTCAAATGTCCCCATAACCACCTTGTTTGTTTTTAACCATGCTAGTGGCCTATCTTTAGGGATGGCAATCTCGGCTGGTCCACCATTTTGGTCCAGACTGAAATATCTCAACAACTATTACATGGATTGTCATGACATTTTGACTAAACATTCATGGTCCCAAAAGATGAATCCTACAGCTTTTAGTGATCCCCTGACTTTTTCTGTAGTGCCCACCAGCAGGTTGACATTTTGGTTTTCATCAACTATTCCATGGATTGCCATTAAAATTCGGTACTCATATACATGACCTCCTCAAGATGATTTTTAATAACTGTGGTAATCCCTTAACTTTTAGCGTCACTATCATGTCAGTATTTCAATACGTCCAATACTTTGGTTAATGACTAAATACCTGCAAAACTAATGACATTCCCATCAACCTCAGCTGTACATTTTGTTTAGAGCTGAAAAGCAAATGTTAGCATGCTAACACACTAAACTAAGATGGAGAACATGGGAAACATTATACCTGCTTGCCATCAGCATGTTAGCATTGTCATTGTGAGCATGTTAGCATGCAGTTGTTGATCATTTTTGCACCTACTCAAGTGCTTTGAAAAGTCTGTGCAAAGATGACATCCAGTCACAGTGCAGACAAGAACGCATACAAATAACTGTTAATGAGCATGCGCTGTGATTTCATTTTAATACCAGGTGTAAATTGAGCTCTAATTCCTTTGCACGTACAATCCCATTACTCTTTGATTCTCGTGTGTTTTTATGTTCCCACGTGTGTGTGTGTAAGCCTGCGGGATCTGGCTTTAGTGATTCTCTGCTCATCTATTTCTGTCTGCCAGAGAGCAGCTGCTTCTGTCTGAACTGATCACTCAAAGAGAGACAGAAAACAGAGGGAGAAAGTGTGTGTGTGTGTGTGTGTGTGTGTGTGTGTCTCGTGCTGATGATGATTAATTCTATAGATGTGTATCTTTGAAAGGTGAAGTGTCTTCTGTTTATATCTGATCCTCCACTTTCCCTCTTCTTCCACCTCTCTTCATCCTGTTTTCCTCTCTACTTGTGTCTCCCTGCCTATATCCTATATCCTCTCAGGAATCATTATTCCCCCATTAAAGTCTGAACCAACACACTCCCACCTGCCACCTTGAGTGTGTGTGTGCATGCGTGTGTGTGTTAGCGTGTCCTCTGTCTAAAGTCGTTAAATATTCTAAAGACAGAGACCTCTTTTAATTATCCACTAATCACACTTTTAATTACCTGCCACACACACATCCATCACTGACCAGACTGTACACACATGCACGCATACACACACCCATACCTTGTACACACACACACACACACACACACACTCACACTCACATCTGTCATTGGAAAGAGTTCTTAACCTATCGACCAAACAGAGAGAGGGAAAGCAAAGGGGAGAATGAATAAGAGAGAGTGTGAGAGGCTACACAGTGCAGTGAGGAGTGACTGATGAAGGTTTGGTTTTGACACTGTTAGAGGCTGGCAGGTGATTACCTCTTCTGTCCCAGAAGAGACCATGTAACAAATTGATAAATGAATTAAGGAAATAGGTTGTAAGCACAAACACACTTCTCTCAAGAGATTATCTATGTCCAAGTTTGTTCACCATCCTCCACACTGTAGATACTATATCCCTGGATTCCCTAAGCTAAACATCCCAAAGATAGCCAGACAAAAAAGACAGAATTCTGATTGACTGGTTAATATCAGAGCCACAAGATGACATCCTCATAAACAGAGAGCTGGATCAATAAGCAGAAGGTCATACGTTTCTTTTCTCTCACAGACAAATAAAGGCTACGTTTTAGCGCTTTCTGCTCTCGGGAAATTACACTCTCACTTTGAGTGCTTTAACCTCTCTGCTCATGTATTCACGTGGGAGTTTTGTGTTTATGACTTGGGGGCTTATGTCAAGAAAGAATGCATTCACAGTGTTGAAGGTGGTGACCCAATGTCCTCTGTTTTTAGTTCAAACACTTAGCTATCCATCCTTATTTATGAGAACTTGTTTTTTCTTCTCCTGCTTTCATAGTTTTCACTGCTAGGTCGTGCTACAGGTTTCATCATTATCACCTTGGCTCACCAGATAATTACAGTGTACCACAACCAATACACATTCACTCACACATGCACACAAATATGTACATTGGTACACATACTAATCACACACTGTATCACTCCTTTTCATTTTGGCCTTAATTGCTTTCTATTTTTTTCTATTCATATTTTATATACTTTGAATTTTTTTTTTTTTACTTTCTCTATGTATGTGTACTGTCCATGTGCTGCTGCAACACCTGAATCTTCTCCTTCTGGGGACCTATAAATATTATCTCATACTGTAACACACGCACAAACAGGCCTCACATAGGCCTCTAATTTTGTGCTGCTCCAGAACCAGCGTTCGCAATGATTTCTATGTCAGCTATCCATTTTGCACTTGCGCCTCTTGGGCAATTTTCTGGCTCAAAAAAATACCTGCTTTCACTAAAGTGGGTGGAGTTGCAGCTGAGGTTGTGTTTATGCCGAGCAGGTGGCACACAGCAATACTGGTACCTTTTTAGCATGAAACTGAGCTTACATTTCCACCTGTTATTACAAAAGCAACCTCAAAGAGGATTTTTATTAGCCTGGACCTCTCATGTATGTTCTTCGTTTGCCTTTTTCACTTTGATGTAGATTTTAGTACACTTAAATATATATTTAAATGCACATCAAAAGAAGAGTCTATACAGGGTTTGATTTATGGGTCATTCTCACCAAAATACACACATACTCACACATACATGCTGGCCTATGCTGGCTAAGGTGTTCTCCTTTACGCCTTTCATTTAGAGTAATTGTATGCTTGTGCCCTGAGTTTGTGCTTGCAAATGTTTGCCCAGTTAAAAAAACACAAACAAAACAGACACAGCAATCTCTGTCACACTGTATGGCTTTATAGAAGGAACAGGTCAGCATGAGTGATGCATTCACTGACAATTTAGCTGCAGGCTTTGCGCACATTAGAAGATCTATGAGCGCAAGTGTCTGTGTGGTTATGTTTGTTACAGAATAATGTAAATTAAAATGTTGTTGCCTGTAGGCAGAATCATTTTTTTTAAATTTTGCATTGTATTGATTTTCTATCACCATAGTGACAAGTGTATTAGTTAAAAACCCCTTGTTTTACAGGAGATGCTGTAAGTGTAATGTGGTTGTATCGGCGTTGATAATGAAGCAGGGACATTGTGCTTGTTTACTCCATACTGTTACTACTGACCTTTAAAGCTACAGGAAGCAATTTGTCTGCATTTAAATAGCAATGTGTGACTGTGTTTTTATAAATTACCAGTGTGACCCTATGTATACATGCTTACACACACACACACACACACACACACACACACAATATTTATTATTTATTACATGTCATTTGTCAAATGGCTGTACTCAACAGTGAGCAGAGTTGAAGCTGTTCCCGGATTTAGGTAAGTATCCACAGCAATAATGTAACAATGCACAGAGAACAATCATGCATCATGAATAAATAGTGTTATGCAACTTTTCACTTAGAGTTAGGCAATATACTGTAAATTGTGAGGTGATTTGGTAGCTATCCCTTTAATATCTCTGGTTGTTATGCGCCACTGTGGGGAATGTCACAAATTAGTGACCTGACCTTTATGAAAATACTGGAATAACAGAATTTTTGCATGAATGTGATAAAGTACCTTGACTTTCTAGGTATTTAATCCACTAGATTAGCAAATAAACATCCATTCCAAGCTGGTTATTAATTATTTATTTATTATTTTATCTATAAATTGCTTTCTTAATTGAATTTCCAGAAAATGTACTATATCATGACTTATGAAGCAAAGCTAGTTCAGGCAGTCAACTTGAGGCCACCGCTAAAGTCACATGGCTCACTCTTCTCACTACAACGTACATCCAACCATATAACCTTGAACATTTAACACCAACTGTGCATAAGCTACAGCGAACCAGGAAAAGAAGCAAACACTCCTTCACTCCTGACTGCAGATAGATTTCTGAGCTGCAAAAGTCGAATGTAAAGAACAGGGTCTGGAGCCACGCTCTTTTTCTAAGGTTCAAACAGTCATATGAACCAGAATTAGAAAATAACGGCTTATTTTCAAGTGTGAAGATTAGCGGCTCCCTGCTCAGCTGGTCTCTTTGGCTGAGCAGCTGGGAGGGATGGTGTTTGAGAATAAGGTGTGTTTCTCCAGCTGAGAGAAAGACAGAGAGAGCGCAAGAGAAAGAGAGAGAGAGCGTGAGACGGAAAGACAGCGAGAGAAGTCACCGCCAGTTGTGTGGTTAATTGGAAGCAGACATAATTAGTGCTAATTAGGATAATAGCCATTCGTCTAGAGATCCATCCACCTAATGGGACTACAACAGTCACTCAGCTGCACACACACACACACACACACACACACACACACACACACACACACACACAGTCACACAAAAGGAGTTGTTACCATCCACCCAGTCTCCTTGTTAGAAGAATGTGGTCTTGTACTGTAGATTCAATGTATGGCCTTATATGACAGATATTTGTACCATGAAAAGCAAATGTTTTTTCATGTGTACTTACGTGAATAACCGCTGTATGTGTACGTGGACGACAAAGAGACAGACAGACGTAGAGCAGAGGTAGAAAGGAAGTGAGTCATGGAGCTCCTGTAGCTGAACAAACAGTGAGCGGAGAGAAAAGTCTCCCTCCTTTGTTTACCCAGCATCTAGCCTCATCCCTCTCTCCTCTCCTCTCTTCCTGCCTGCACCTCACCCTTGCCCCGCTTTGCTTTCCTTTCCTGTACCGATGCCTTTCCACTTCTCTCTGCCTGTCCCTCAGGCCATGCCAGGGGACATTAAACAAACTTAGTCTGTCCAGCGGCCCTCTCTAACTCTTACTCTCTTGCTCTCTCTCTCGCATATACACACACACACACACACCAATTACTTTCAGACTGCAGGCCCAAGGCCGTGTGTGCACAAGGATACTCGACTATGTGTGTGCGGGCATGCATTTTGGGCTGTGTGTGTGTTTTATGGAGGACTTATTGGCAGTGGCATCTGGCCAAGCCGGTGAGCGACCACAGAAAAGTCTCCCTTTCTGTGTCCGTTTGACCGTTAGAAGGAACTGTAAAGGTGATTGAGGAAGCAAGCCTGTGATTTAGGCACTGCGTTAATTACAAGTCAGAGAGCTGCAGAGTGTGTAGGGCAGAAGGTAGGGAAATGTTTTCTGAGTCAGTGAAGGGGCTGTTAAAATCTCTCACAAACACATTAGTGTTCATTACTGTTGTAACCTCAACCATCTTTCTTTTTTTTCTCTCTTTCTCCCTCTCTTTATTGGTCTCATGTGCAGTCACATATGCAGGCTGTATTTCTCACAGTGCAAAAATCATCAAGATCCACCATGCAGAACTAAGACATCAACAGAGAACAAGCTTAGATTGGGTTATGAGTTATTAATAAGGTGTGGTCAGAAAGTGAAATACAATTTTGACATGAGAAAGGAGTTGGGTTGTACTCTATAAGCTGGGACTGCAGGGTTCCCCCCAAGAAATTTGTTAGGTGTTCGGTGTTCTCATGAAGGCCTTGTTAGTCATAGTTTGATAAAATTTTGAACACATACTCATCAGGTTCTTTTTTATGTTAGATAAGCACATACATGAGTGGAAAAGTGTTGCTGGCAAGATGCATTCAAGTGCACGCATTACCAGTCATTGTTTGGCACATTGAATGTGGGCAACAGTTGACTTCATTCAAGCAACCACAGATGCATGGGGACACTCGTTGATGCGAAACCCCAGCAGTGCAGTGGTGAGTTTTTCCTCTCGCTGACAAACTGACAAAGCCGTTTGCCCACGAATTTTCCCACTTGTCAAAAGTCAGAAGGTTTTATTTTGTCCCAAATTTTTTGACCTGCTGCTTTGATTAATTAGGAAGACAATGTTCAGTGTGATTGATCAGTCAATCACCTGCTGAACTGAATCCGACATACCCTGACGCATCTTGTCCCATGATCAGTTTAGTTACTAAAATGAACCTCACTTATATAGCGCTTTACAGATTGGTCTCATTCACACACACACACATTCACACACCGATGGTGACAGAGATGCCATTCAAGGTGCTGGCCTCCATCAGGAGCAACTTAGGTTCAGCATCTTGCCCAAGGACACTTCGACATGTGGACAGGAGGAGCCGAGAATCAAACTGCCAACTCTGAACTGCCGACCTGCTCTACCTCCTGAGCCACAGCCGTCCCAACGAGATGATAGTCTTAACAGTCGCCTCACTCCTCAAACACGTAGCCTTTGTTATGTGAACTGGTGCCTCTGCTTGTTTTCTGTGCTTAACATGTATAGCTTATTATATTTTATACAAGTGTAGTCATTTTGTAAAATGGACTGTATTCAAATGGCGCTTTTTATCGTCAGCGTTTTACTTCACACACACTCACACACCAATGGCAGCGAGCTACCATGCTGGCCTGACTATCAGGTGCAATTTGGGGTTCAGTGTCTTACCAAAGGGCACTTTGACATGTGGACAGGAGGAGCCGGGGATCGAACCGCGACCCTTCGATAAGTGGACCACCTGCTCTGCCTTCTGATGTTAGTGAAGGCGTTATTTTTTTCAGGTGAGGCTGGGCACCTCCACTATAACACATAACCCTGGACTGTTATCGTGAGAGGTCTTAATGCTACAGCATACAGTGATATTTTAGACAATGGTGTGCTTCTAACTTTGTGACAACCAATTAGGTAGGACCCTTTTCTGTTTCACAGTGACATTGTACACAAAGTGAGGTCCATAAATAAAAGGTTTCCCCAATTTTGTGTGGAACAACTGACCTGCACAGAGCCCTGGCCTCAACCCCATCAAACACCTTTGGGATGAACTGGAGCGCCGTCTGTGAGCCAGGCTGTATCAACGTCAACACTCGACCTCAGCAATGCTTTTGTCGCTGAATGGGAGCAAATCCCTGCTGCCAGGTTCTGAAATGGCAGAGCAGTGGAGGCTTGTGTAGCAGCTTTTTAATGGCCATGGCATTGAGATGAGATTTTCAGTAATCTAGGGCTGCAACTAATGATTTTAATTATCGAAGAGTCTACCAATTTTTTTCTCAAGTAATTGATTCATTGTCTTGACCCTAAAATATTAGAAAATGGTTTAAAACAAAAAAGCCAACTATTATTTACAATTTGCAAGTGCAAGTTGACACCTTTAAATGTCTTGTTTTGTCTGACCTACAGTCCAAAACACAAAGGCTTTATTATGTACATTTTAATTACATAAAACAAGGAAAAGCAGCAAATCCTCATAATTGAGAAGCTGGAACCAAAGAGTGCATCTATGCTTGAAGAAAGACTGAAATGATTAAATTATCAAAATAGTCTATTAATTGGCTTATCAACTAATTGTTTCAGTAATTACTTATGGGTGTAATCTTCAAGTGTCCATGTATTTTGTTTGGGTGTGTGGCCTATGGGAGGATGCATGTAGGTCTGATTTTATGGCTCTGGATGTGCCTTTAATAACATGAATGTTTCCCTGTTATCTTTTTCATGTAGTCCAAAATGTTTTGGCCTTAATTAAAATTGAGATAGACACAATCCAGGCCTTCTAAATAGTTGATGCACATTTTTAATGCATCAGCAGCCCGCTTCCATTATTTCTTCTCATTTAGTTCAGTTCCATCGGGCTTATTATAGAGACATGGAGTTGTTTTGTGGATGTTTTGTTTTCTCCCTTTTGTTGATTACAAGATAAAAGGGTTGCAGACATTTTATGTTTTAAGTGTTTGAAGGATTTATTTAGAACAAGTTTGCGCACTTACAGTAATGGGTCTTGTAGCAGGAATGCCAATGACATTCCAGTTGTGGGACACTGCTATACCACCCTGCTGAGCAGCAACTGCAACAGTACCAAGTGCAGTGAGGCACATAATATAGGGGCTGACATTACTGTATTAAAGTCCAAGTTTTTACTTTTTTAATAGCATACATTTTCATTTCTGATTAGCAACTGTTCATATTTGAAACTGTAGGCCAAACACTATTGATGTGAACAGACTTTGACAGCATCAGAAAACATTAATGACTTACTTATTGTCCTGCGTTCCAGTCAAAGTTGGAGGTTGGAATTTCCCAGTTGAATTTTGAATTTTCCAACTTCCGACCTCCAAGCGTTCCAGGTGCACGATGCCAAATGTGAACAAAAACCATGGCTGACTGTGACAAACTGATGTTTCTTTGGCAAGTGTACACACAAATGAACTCTCAGCAGTGCAGCCTCCTTGCATATACAAACAAAACAGAGGGAGAAAAACGATGCATGAGGTAACAGTTTGTTACATTTTATGTTACGGCACTTTTATACTTGGAAACTTATCTAAATATTCCATTCACTAGTCTAATACAAATACTGTAGTCTACAAATACATCCTACCCCACTGACTGAAATGTACAAGAGAAGAAATAAATTACATGACATTGAAAACTAAAGAAATGTAAAATGAATTAAATTAAGGACAAGTATTATTATATTGTGTGCTTCCATGGATGCTGCCATTGTTGTGTGATGTCAGACAACTGCTTCTTCATGAAGTCGGTGTAGATGGATTTGCTCGGACTGTGAGTGGCGTTCGATTGTACGTTTTCTAATAGGAGGTCGGAAATGTACGAGTTGTCTGGAACGCAGCATATTATTAAGCTGTGTTTCACAAGATCACTGTCACTGTCAGTCAATTTCAAAATAACAGCAGGTTTCAATCATCTGTTTTGAATGTTGGTGGCGTGGCTACCCTTTACACTAGAATCACACAGTGATGACATTTGAGCTGTGAATTGGTGGCATTACTGCCTTACAGTACTGCTGTGGCAGAAGAAAAAAAAATCTCCATGCCCTCTTTAGACTTTTAGAGAAAAAATACTTTCTAGAAAAAACAAACTTATCTCTTGAGCCCCACACAGAACAAACTTCACTGCTAAAGCTGCAAAAATGACATAATAATTTGACCAAACTTTAAATCTTAATTTAGCTTGTAGGCCTTTTCTCACATTTTTAGCAATCAGAAACTTAAACAAATGTTTAAGGATTAAAGAATGTTCAGCAAATATACTGTAAAACAAATCTTCAACCCCAGGCTGTGTTAACAATAGCTTCATTTAAACTATGCATGGAAAATCACTAAAGCAGTCACTGTCACGCTACTGGCAGCAGAATGTCAAGAGCTGCTGGCAGTGGTCCAGTTCTCAGTCTTAACTCAGTTAGACTGTTTAATCCCATTACAAAAACAGATCTATCATATTTTCCAAAACTACATGAAACTGTTGCAGGAAATTGGCAAAGTTAAGTTCTCTTCATTGTCTTTTTTTTTTTCTCCGTTCACCACCAGGATCATTCCTCTTTTTTTTCCTCGCTTCCTTTTCCTCTCATAACTGTACTGTTATATTACAGTAGGGTACGAAACTAAGACTTCCAGCCTCAGCTTGAGCCCGATTTACCCCCAAAGCATCACAACAGGAAGTAGCTGTCAGGCTTTATCATCAGCCACTAAGGGAGTGCATCCTTTGAAATCAGTGAAAAAGAAAATTCCTCCACTACCGGCTTTGTGTTCACACTGAGTCACTGTGCATTCAAGCCAACTGAAGCAATCAAGCTCAACTATCACACTTCTTGATGGATAACTTGCACTTTTATCCTCATAGAGTCCAATGAAGCTACAAGAAAAAGGTTGTATTGTGTGTTTCTGATTTGAAACGTAAAAAAACAAGCCACAAATGCCTCTCCACCCACATTAAGGGTCTGTAAATCAGTGGAAATTCAAAACATTTCAAGCATTCAAAACAATGCACTCTGCAGCTGAGTTTTATAGTTACCAATTACTCTGAGATAGAGGACACTACACCACAACTCAAGCTGACAGGCAATTTTGAGAACAGGGATGCTTAAAAATTTTGAATACCTCAACCGTAGTGTAAAGTTTGTAATAACAAAACCCTAAGTTTAAGCAGGATTCATACAGGTCCACAGACACACACATAACATTCAGCAGGCTTGAACCTGTGTACGTTAACTGTCAATCAGTCCAACAGAGAAATAATTCATGTGTCCACTGGCTTAAACACCAAAGCAAACATCCGGTTAAAACGGCTGCAAGGAACAGTGAATGCTCCCAACTGTGTGAGAAGGTGTGTGTGTGTATGCAGTGTGTAACGTGTGGGTGGCTGGCTGGCACTTGCTTCGGTGATGAGGCTGCCAAAAAGCCTGCTGTCTGGACTCGGTTTACAGTGGAGTATCCCTCCTTCTGCCCTGCCGCCACACTCTGCCTCCACCCCGAGCCTCTGTGTGTCAGACGCAGTGTGGTTTAAGAAGGTGGCTCGCTGCCTATCAGAGATATAGAGGGTGGGCAGACAGGGCCGAGGTGGGCTCTGTTGGCAGGAGAGTCAGACCTAACACACACACTCACACACACACACACACACACACACACACACACACACACACACTCTTAGCACTTGTTAGATATAAAAAAACACACTCATTCATGCACTGACTCGCTCACTCATCCCCTGGCCTGCGACATGTGTGTGCTAATTAGCTCTTGGCACACTTGTATGTGTGTGTGTGTGTGTGTGTGTGTGTGTGTTTGGCAGTCAGTCTTGCAGTGCAGACACCCATGAGTGTTTATTAAATGAGTCTTGGGGCCAGATACTTAATGAAAGACCAATCTGGCTTGGTGCTTTGGTTCAAAAGAGTCAGAGGGGAGGAGGGGGGAGGTAAGACAGGACAGTTGCGTGGAGTGAGGGGCGAGGATGGTGTGATAGAGAGAGACAGCTAGAGAAAGAAAAATGCAAAGAAAATTGGATGAAACCAAGAAAGAAATGTGCAGATTGTAATCTGATTGAGAATGGAAAATGGGATATGAGAGAAAGAGTCAGAGAGGCTGTTTTTTATTATTTGCGGGGGGATGAGGGATACAGGAATGCAGAAGGAGAAGGGAATAGGATGTAGTTGATTACTGTATTTTAATTTCCCTCTTCTGCCTGGGGATAAACTGTCACACACACATGCGCACACACACATAAGCATGCAGAGTCATGCACAATTTTACAGTTGAGTTTGTCTTTAATTAAAAGCCAGAACAATTTTGTCCAGTTTAATTAAATGTAGAACTAAAAGAAAGCAGAATGTCGCATGTTGAATTTATGTTATATTGAATCTCAGCTACATTGCTATTCAGTCAGAATGAAAAGACGCACGTATGCAGCTCATGTGCACGCCCATTCGTATACCTGCGTGTGTGTCTGACTATATTGTAACTCTAAGGATGAGATTGTATAACCTCCCTCAAGCTACTCAGAACAAATAGGGACATTTTATTATTTTTTGAAGGGAATTTCACATGAATTGAGGTCCTCTAATCTCTGTTGCCTGACTTCTTATTGGCAAATTTTATTTCTGTCCCTCCGTATTGCTTTTTCGATATGGAAGTTCCGTGCAAAGATTTTATGGGAAATCAAACCTGAGACCTCCCAATTTGGAACAAATGAAAGCATGAAGCAAATCGCTGTAGCCATCAGCCTGTGTCATCACAAGTAATTTCACATGTAAATAATACATATAAATGGGATATGTAGATGAGGAAAAAACTACATGTACAAATACTTTTAACTCAACAAACGTTCAGATGTTAATATGCTATATTAATTGGTCTTACTGCATTCTCACACCCGCCCACTGAGCTCCTGTGACTTTGAATGTTAATAACTTTGAACCTCCCAGGCTCTCCCCCTCCCTCCGACACTATAGGCAAGTGGAAGCATGCCTTCACTGTCTATTAATCAGCATGTGCCGGGTAAAACAGATGTGATAAAATGGGCTGGTCAGTGCAGTTAATGAGCTTAACAGCTATAAATTGCATTATAGACCTTGGTGAGGATGCAGAATCTACTCCTTACTGTGGAATAAGTAAGAGAGAGCAGGAGAAAGGTTTGGTTAAAGCCTCTATTTCAAGGCAGTGAGATGCGGTTGAATGCACACACACACACACACACACACACACACACACACACACAAAAGCATACATGCACACACAAAGCAGAATACACCCATAGACATGCACTCACACAAACAGTGTCAGTGTTGGGGTTGAGGCTCTGGCTCTTGTGGATGTTCTCCTGGGAAATCACGCTGAATAAAATTAGACCTGAGGAATTCTGTCTATATGTGAGTGTGTGTCAAACAGCCCCACGTTCTCTTCTCTTCTCTTCTCTTCTCTTCCATCAATATGTAGTTCAATCAGTAGTTCCTATCATCAGTTGTTGCACATACAAACACCTCCATGCACTTGGTCCCTGGATATACAGTAAAGGACTATCATGTTCTCATGTTCATGGGTGCATCAACACAGTCATCCCTAAGCTGTGGATGCTGGTAGATCATATTGGTTGGGTTCACTTTGGTTGTGCCAGCATACTGCTTATAACACTGCGGCAAGGGCGGGGTAACCTAAATGGAGTCTAGGCGTCATATGAGGTGGCAGCCGTGACGCTAAATCTCTTATCATTTGATAATCAAACAGCAGCAGGTAGTCTAGAGGCTTAATTTCATCTTTTCCAGCTTTGAAGTGTTGGCAAAGACTAGTTTACAGTCTGTATAGTTTACTAAGTTGTTAGTACACGTGGTATTTAAGTGGCATGTGCCGTTTTGTGTGCCGAATTGAAATGGAGTGGAAACTATGCCAAACTGGCACTGTGCCGATCGGGTCTTGGGGCACACCCATTGCTGCCAACTAAACACTGCTAAAGAATGCTCACAGAAACATACACACATCTTAGAAACATGCACACATGCAGATGTTTTCTTCAAAATAATGTCTTTCCAAAGTGCACTCCTTTTCTTAATGAAATGTGTTTAAACGTGCAGTATTCAGGATCATGCACATTGCCTATATTTTATTCTATTTTTTTTCTATTATTCTTTTATTATTTTTTATTATGTTTGTCTCACATGGCTAAACAATCTGAACACAGTATACAGTATGTATGTGGCTGAGTTGCGGGGGCACAGCAACAGACTGAGTCTATAAGAATAAAAGACTGTCATCTCACTTTAATATGCTTTGTTCTCCCTTTGGTCATATTGATTTTATTTCAGTGGCAGCTCTCAGGTTAGAATATTGGGAGATTTAAATTCACTGACATGCTGAAAACACAAGTAGCATCACTAAAAACATCAACCTGCGCTTCCTGCCTGGCGGCATCTGTTCCCAGACACACAAGTTCAAACACATGAAAATCTGAGCGCTACGAATGTATTTTTTTACCCTCCGCAACTTCCCTCCGCTATCCTCTCCCACACCACCTCCCTCCAAAATCAACTCTTCCCATTATACTACCCTGAAAAGCAAAAGCAGCACAAACGCTGTTTGTAAGTGATTGTTTCTTATGTCTGTGTGCTCATGTGAGAACAGTGTTAGATCTCGTGTGTTTGTGATTGTGTGTGCTTGTGTATAATGTATGTTTGTGCTGTATTGATTGCTGCTGGTACG
Source organism: Macquaria ambigua (assembly GCA_008360985.2). Lineage (NCBI taxonomy): Eukaryota > Metazoa > Chordata > Actinopteri > Centrarchiformes > Percichthyidae > Macquaria > Macquaria ambigua. The sequence goes on along the minus strand of VMKM01000670.1, from coordinate 22,721 downwards.
TGGGGATATGAGGATGGATCAGTGTAAAGAAGGAAGAACAGAAGACAATACACAAACAACAAGACTGGCCAAAAGAATGAAAGAGAGACAAAATGAGCCACATATCAATCTGAGACAGGAGGAGAGATTTATTTAAGCTCTCCGAATCCTCTTTCCTTTCTGATGATTGTATTCAGTGTTTCCTTCCCCCCTTATGAATTCTAAATGATCCATGTACCAAGTACCCTCTTCTTGTCAGAGTCTTAGTTTGAGCAGTGTTCTTGTCTGAGACGGAGCAACGCTAGAAGAAGGCATGTTTTGCTTTCGGTTGTTGTTATTGTGTTTTCTGATCCTTTGTTGTCTCTGTGTCCCGTTTGTGCCCTACAGAGCAATCACTTTGGACAATCAGCTGGTCGTCTTGGCAACCACTGCAGCGGACGCGGGACGCTACCACGTAGAGGCGGTGAACGAGATGACAGGAGAGAATGTGACGAGTCCCGCCGTCTACCTGAGCATCTCAGGTAAATAAAAGACCATTCTGTCTGATTCTAAAAGGTTTGAGTATAAGAGCAAACAACCCTTCTAGTTAATGTGGTGAACATTCAGAAAGTCAGAATCAGTTGAGTCTACATTGAATGAAACCAGACAGCACATTTATTCCATAATCAAATATGACTGATTATGGATTATAAGATTTTCAGACTCTTAGATAAATTGCTACTCGCTCATTTTTTGATTTTATTTCACCTTTTTTAGGCTTTTGGGAAGCTTGATTGGGCTCTCTGTGTTGAATGAATCCAGTTTACTAAAAAATAACTAACACTCCAAAGATTCAATTGAAATCTGCACTATTTGTTGAGCTGAGAAGGCAGAAGGCAGTTTGAGTGGCAGCCTAATTACTGTTGACAACCCATAGATAAAACCTGAAAAAGAGATGAGCAGCAGAGGATATGAAATGTTGATTAAATACGTATCTGACAGATTAGAAAAACAGATGTAGTCAACTTAATTTAGCACTCATTATTTTTTGTAAGCTACTTGATCCAAACACTGCAGGTCCTGACTTCAGAACCATTATGTTGAGTTGAGCAAAAATGTTAATTACTCACAGCTGATATATATTACCTGTTGCTTGACATTTGTTACTCAAACCAGCAAAATGAATAATCGCCCTGGCTAAAAATGAGAGGCCTTCTCACCTGAATGTTTTGCACATTGAGGTTAAAGATAAAGAGCGTGGAGGGACAAAACATTCGATAAAAGATTCATTACCCTTTGATCTTTGATCTGGGGATTTTACCAATCTGGAACCAGATCCAAAATGGGAGCAGCTATTGGAAAGCAACATTTTTTGAAATTCTAACAAACACAGTCCTTTAAAATGAAATTAGTAAATTACTATAGCCCAAATCCAGGACCTCAGTGTTGATCCAGATACTGCTGGCTATTTACTGGTGTTTACCATAGACTGTATTTAAAGACGGACGACGCGTCTCCACTTCCTCCCACTGTACAAAATAAAGCCAACATATCCTGGATACGGGAGCTGCCATCTTGCGCTGGTGACGTCATTTGGAGCCAGAGTCTGCGCAGTAGTGAACCGCGGTATTGAGTTCCCGCCCATACACCCACCTGAACCAATCGTGAACACACTCACAGTTGTCAATCATGATGTCTTGCCCACTTTTTATAGCATAAATTAACTAATTAAAACCAAACTGAACACTTGAACAAACATCAGTGTGATAAGAACTACCTAAAATGACAGAAACCATCTTTGGGAAAAATGTATTTGACGTGTACTTTGATTTCTCAGTTTGGCCCATGTCCCATCTGCTAACATGGAGGGGGCGGGGCTTATGGCCTATACTGCAGCCAGCCACCAGGGGGCGATCCAGATGTTTTGGCTTCACTTTTGGGGAGCTGTCATGTTGTCCATCTTTATATACAGTCTATGATGTTTACAGACATTTTTTTTTTTTTTTTACATAAAATTAAAGAGCAAGTCATACAATCTCCATTTTAATTAAAAAAGTCCAAACTTAATGTGCTTTGGATTACCTCTGCATGGCCATTGTGCTGCATGTATTCATTGATTTTGGTTAGTGACCCTTTGTTCATTTTGGAAGGAATAGATTACACTCACAAGAACAGCAAAGTTTGGTGAAATTTTGCTTCTCCCTCTGCGTTCCTGCCTCTGTCACGGCCTTTATCACTGAATTACATTATCTCTGTATCCTTCTCTCTCTTCTCTCTATATGACTTCTCCTTGGAGGCCAGAGGATAGAGTCTACTGTCTAACAGTCCTTCAGCTGAAGTGTTCATGGTTAAATGAGAGGAGGGAGGGAGCGCTCTGTCCCTTGTGGCTGTATAGAGTTTTAATTAGATTCTCTTTACAGGGTTGTATCCTTTGGCATCCTTTGTCACACACACTGACACACACACAATCACATAAATATACGCACAGTACCTTGTTACAGCTGTCAGAGAGGAGTGCTCCCTTGGGTGTTTTGAAGAATCGTAAGGGTATAGTTAGGCTTCACTGATCAGTCTTCGGCCATAAACGTCTGCGAGTGTGTGTGTGTTTGTCTCTGTTTATCAGTGTGTATTTTCTACAATAAACATTTCTTGGGTAAATATCCTTTGCTATAAAGCAGCATGTTTGATTCAGTTATTTGTTATTGAGATTGGAGAGGAAGAGAGGAAAGAACTGGAGGACAAACAAATTGATGCAAAGAGCAAGATATGAAAGAGAAAAGACAAAAGAAAACAAACAGTGAAACATGGAAACAACAGGTATTTCTTCTTGGTTTTTTTTCTGAGTCAATCCTCAGGTGTGAAAGTGTTTGGATCATGTGTGACACTGATTACACTGATTATTACCAGAGCTTACTCTTATTAGCAAGATGACGATGCTAAAAAATAAATAGCAGATTATGAATTTGGATTGAAAGGATGCCTGTATTGACAGTTTTGGTTGTAATATTCTCTGTTATACTAACAGTGTACGCATTATACATTGTACAGTGTACACACTAGGCAACAGACTGGACATATTAATGATAAAGATCAGCTAAGATTTGCTATCAGGACATTTAAGGAAGGACATTTAAGGAATAAAGAATCAATTTCGTGCAAATTAGATTCAATTGAAGTGAATTGAGGTGGTGAGCAGTTCACAGGGTTAACTGACACATAAGAAGCATGTGAATGAACTCATTCAAATTGTGTTTTTTGTTCATCTGTACCTCCTCTTTATTTTTATTTTTTTACATTTCCTGTCCTATCTCTTTCTCCCTCCGTTTCCTGTCTCCCGTCTTTTAACGTTTCCATTCCATTAAGCAGCCTGTAGAGGATCTGAAGACAGAAGTTCATAGCTGTCAGTCAAATTTTCTATTTCTAAAAATGTTGCCTTTCTTTTCAGAAATCCACCAGAATAAATTAGATAGTTTCTATTCTCCCCTTTCTTACTTTGATTCGAGTGTTGTGCTCAACAGGGAAGAAGAGAAAGAGACAGGAAAAAAATGACTCACTAATGAAGCGAGTCACAGGTGTAGACTGAGTATATGACCAACAACCTGTTAATGTCAGGACTGCTGGTGGAGAAAGCTCTTACATATCTCTTGCACACAATCACACACACACACACACACATGCAAGCACAGGCATTACAGCTAAGATACAGTCACATTTATAAGACCGGCTTATCACATTCATGCAATGACATGACTGACGGTCAAAATCTTTTGGCTAATCCACAAAGCCGGTAAGAAAAGTGGTACACAGCCAGCTGTATGACCTGCCTACTTGACAGATCCATTATCTGCATGTCCCTGACCGCTATCCTGTAAGTGTGGCCTAGACTGCTGAAAATAAAAAGCACTAACTGTCATCCGTGGTTGAACTGGAACAGCCACAATTGATAGCAGCTCAACAGCTTGGTGAGAGGTCACACACACTGTAATCACAGGAAGTACAGCCTGCCTCTAAAATAAACAGCTCCTGGGGCATTTTATCACCGCAGACAACATATGGTGTTACAGAAGACATTTTCAGTCAGTTAGCACTGCAGACTGAACATGACAGATTGATAGAAGCTGAATTATATTCAATATATATATATATATATATATATATATATATATATATATTAAATATTCAAAGAAGAACATGTACTGTACAAGGTGGCTAAATATCAAGTCAACACAGTAAATTATATCAACACAGCCCCTACAGGGAGGGAGGGTCAGATTCAAGGTGCAGGTCAAGTCAATTAGTTACAGTATACATGTGTTTGATTCAGTGTGTGTGTGTGTGTGTGTGTGTGTGTGTGTGTGTGTGTGTTTGCATTAGAGAGAAAGAGAGTTCTAATGACCACGGGGTATTTCTGTTAGTGACAGGAGATGAGGATCCCTACTCCAATTAATTAAGCTCCATGCATACCTGCTATCATCTCTCCCTCTCCGTCTCTCTTTAATTCGCGCACACACACACACACGCACACCTCGGCCTGTCAATCAAAACAGCAGTCAGTCTCCCTGTTGCCCAGAAGAGTGTGTGCATGTCTGTGTGCTTCTCCTCAGTTCACAGCGGTGGAGGTCTTTGTAGATTTGTACATCAGACCATTAGAGCAGCAAAATATCCCCAAAGAGAGTACTCACTGGAGGGAGGCTCACAGACATGCAAACGTACACATGCGACCAGAAACACTCTGCTTATCTGGACATCATCAAAGACCTGCGCTTTACAGAATAAAGGAACGAGACAAAGCGGCTTGAGACCTCCACAGCACAAGATAAAGAAGTTATGATCTCACATGCGTAGATCTCATATATATAACAAGAGGTGAGGAGAGAGGAGAGGAGAGGGCATGCAGGGTAGACAGGAGAAAAGAACAGAAGGCAGAATAAGAGAAGAGAAGAAAGAGAGGGAAGGAGATTGTGGCAGATGCATATATGCTGATATAATTACTGTAGCACTTTAAATGCTATCTCAGCTTTGGGCTCAATAGTTGATCAGCTGCCTTTATCTTCTCTATATAGAAGACCGTAATGTCACGCTTATTAATGATTGCTGAACTGCAAAAATAGCTGAGAATATTACGTGCATACATAGGAGCACTGCTTACCAAGTGCTTCCTTTTAAAACGAGTACTCCAGCTGTTTAGCATTTCACTTCCATGAAGTCGGGGGACTTGCAAGACAGATTTAAAAATAGATATTGATGCGGTAGAGGCCAAGATGTCCTGACTTTTAGTCCCTAAATGCAATTGATAGCATCTTTTTGTTAGACCCTTGCTGCCTCGAAAATGCTCACATCTTTCAAATTCCACAATACCAGTTTGTAACACAAGCTTTCTCTTTTAAATTTGTACTCTCCAAACCCAAGCTGAGATGACCTTGGTGACATCTCGCAGGTTATTTCTCAAACTCGAAAAAGCTCCCTCTAGAAAAGACTTTTTACAGGCTGAGTAGCACTTCCTGTGTCTGGTGAACTGATCTTGATGCATAAAATCTGTTCCCCTTTAAAATGCTCTACATACTGTACCTCCATAATTACTGTATGGCAGAAGTCAATGCAAACTCCTGGCAAGTTTCTCCAAAAATAAGTTCTCTTGAACACAAGAAAGTTGGAAGGAGTTGTTTCAACATTTCCAGCTCGTCTTTGAAGCTTCATAGTTCCGCACCGTAATTTGAGTTATAAATTTGATTCTGCTGAATAAAGAACAGAGACAATCAGCAGGCAGTCATTTTCACAAGTGCTGTATACAGTGAGGTAGCTGAAAAGAGCACACATATAGAGAAGAGCAATGACAAATCAGAGACGATGAGACTGAGTAGTGATGCAAGAAGAGAGTGTTGAAAAGAGAACCAAGGGACGGACTGGCTCCAAGTGCATAAATGCATTGTAAAATAACCTTTCATCCTTTCATAACCTTAATCATTGTATGTGTGTGTTGGGGAGGGTGTGGGAGTCTGAGTTTGATTACCTCGGCTTGGTGATTGGAGGAGGGTCTGTCTGAGTTTGATTACGCCTCCTGTCGGAGTCTCCCCTGGTGTCTGCCATTTTACATCACTCCATTTCTCCGGTTTATCCTCTTTTCCCCCCTGCCTCCATCAAGCAGGGCTTGTCGCCCCGCGGCCCTGAGAAGTGACGGAGGGGCCTTTGTCAGGAGCTGAAGAATAGACTCGTGTAGCATCTGACTCAGCTGACCTCCAGATAACCCACAAACACAAACACACACACACGCACACACAGAGTAACATATATGCATGGTATTGGTTGGGAATGTAGACATGAAAGAAGAGAAGAGATAAGCGGAACATTCGAACAGCATTTGGCACATGACACACAAGTTTCTGTTTATTTAAAAAGCTTTTATGAATACACAGTTTGAAGTATTTGATGAACACTGAAACCTGTTAGTATAAAGTGTGTGTGCTCGGTTTATGTTGTTTTTTATGCATGCCTGTGTGTCTCTGTGTCATTTGTTTCTTTTTCTAATCGTCTTCCCTCCCTTCCAGATGTTTCCTTTCCACATCACTGACTCTTAAATGAGAGCCTGCCGTGGATCTTTCTGTGCACGTGTGTGACTCTGTCTGTGTGTGTGTGTGTGTGTGTGTGTGTGTGTGTCTAAACATCCGTGTGTGTCTTTGCTCCAGGTCCCATCCCAGTTGTTCTGTGGCGCGTCTAATTGGAGGTATTTTAGTGTCCCTGGAGAGAGTGAGTGTGCGATTGTGTTTTCGTGGGGTGGAATCCATGTGGTTTGTGTGTATGCACGTGTTTGCATGTGTGTGTGTGTGTGTGTGTGTGTTAGTGCATTGTAGTGTCGCAGACCCCGACACCTGCCAACTCTCATTTAAAAGCTTAAATGTAGGATCAGAGAATCCCCTGTATCCCTGTGTGCAGTCAAGTTGTTTCCTGTGCTGCAGCTCTCACCATGCGCTCAAGGTGTTTTGCATTTTGCTGCATCATGCCTTGGTGGGCTTCAAGGAACACCATAGAAACCTCTCTAACCAACATGGCAACATAATGATCTGCGCCACAATCTGCCTCAGTGTGCTCTACGTGGATAGACAGTCTGCAGCTTCTAGCGTTGGTTAGGGAATACGTCTCAGGAGATTTTAGTCAAACCGGTGAGAGGAGAACACTGACAGACACTTTTTGGCTGGTGACCCCTAAAAACAAAACTAATGCCAAATTGGATGCTGTGTAACAACTCACCTCCCCTGATACAAGCACAGGTGTACACACTGAACAGTGACGCTAAAGCTTTTTTCTCCCTCTCTCCCTTTCAAATGACTGCTTTTAATTAATTACCAGCAGAATCTATGGCAATGTGTGGAAGCAGCTGCCAATATTCTTTATTTAACAGCGAGATAAAAATGGCTCCAAGATTTCACAGTTACAGTCAGATGTTGTTAGGCTCTTCTCCTGTTAGCTAACAGGGGCCTTCAGAATTTGTTTTTGGTGGGTGCTTAACTATGATTGGCAACAGCAGCTGTACGTACAGTACGTGTTAATTGGATTTTTCAATTTGAAAGATGGTGTTAAACGTTGATATTACATTAATTATAGTAAATACATTTTGAAAACAGTTTTCCCATGTTAAGTGCTGAAAGTAGAAGGAAAAGAAATGTCATACTCAACTGAACTCAAAAAAAAAAAAAAGGAGAGCGCTGGGGTTCGAAGTACAAAAAAGCCAGTTGAGTTTGGCACTTGTTGGTGAAAGACGCAACCTTGAAGCTGAGTGTATATTACACACCGAGGAGAGCTTAGCTGAAATGTCTGCACATTTTATTTCCCAGTGCTGAATTTAAAAAGTTTCTCACATGTGGTTGATTTGCTGCTTTTCTCTGTGTTATGTTATTGTAAATTTAATATCTTTGGGTTTTGGACTGTTGGTTGAACAAAACAAATATCTGAATAGTCAGCTTGGGTTTTGAGAAATTGCGATGCACATTTTTCACCTTTTTGACGCAATTTATAGACTAAAGATTAAAACCAATTGTTAGACGTATCTCACTCCGATCAGTACTCCAGGTGTCATGTCTACACTCTGACTGTGAGGAAGAGTTTCAGTGGAAGCAACAAGCACTGAAACTTATTTTGGTCCTGTTATTTGTAGATGCTTTCGTCTTAAGACTGCCAGATACAGCAGTTTCTGCAGAAACCAATTTGAACAGGTTCTTCTGAGAAGAGTTTGGAGACAAAAGACAACACCACATGGGCTTCAGACGCTGCAGTGTGTTCAGGCTTACTTGCCAAATAACTCCAAATTTTTGCACACCAGCCCTCATTGTGTGACCATCTGTGATCGCTCTCTCGAATATCACATGGCTACATGTGCAAAAAAAGCTTCACTTTTGTTGTTGTGGTTCATTAAGGAAAATAACCTTTGTGTCAGTTGTAGCTGGAGTGAAATGGATTAAAAGCTTAATATCCGCCATATCAGTCATTTTCCTCAATGTACTATGCAAAGCAAGCATGTGTGGTACTTCATATAACATCATAGAGCATACTTGGCTCATAGGCCTTTTGCATGTAACACAAAGTTTGTAGGCAACAATTGTCTTGGTTTTCTCAAGTACTGGAGAAGAATATAGCCTATAGCTCAGAGTGGACTATAGGATTCCCATGCCTCGAAATTCTGAATTAATTAGTGTCTTAAATAGTTTCATATTAATTGATGTGCTGTGAAGAAACTATGGTCCAGCCCAAGTCGATCCTTTTGAAGTTGAGATTGCGTAGGGAGCCCGTATTCAAGCTGTCCAAAGGCTAGTTTTTGTAGATAACCATTCTGAAGGTCACTTAACAGAATCACTAATGCATTTAATCACATGTAAACCTTGAAGAATGAGTACCAGTATGCTGGAGTTATTTTTCTAACATGCTTGTGCCTGCAAGGTAAATTTGAAAGATCTAACCTTGCATGAGGACACATTAGGACTACGATGATCTCTTTTGTATTGAAAGTCTGGTCATTTGAAGTCTACAGATGTGGAACACACACACACACACACGATCATACAAATAGGCACTAATACTCAGTGGTTTTGATAAAGAGGCTTGGCTAATGAATCACTGCTATGATTAATTCCTGCTACAACTGGTTGTGTCTGGAATTATTATATTCAATATTTTAGTTGCAAAGGGATCAGACTTCTCGCCGTTGATCCCCGTCTCCCCTCTCTGTCTGTTTCCTGTGTCTCTCTCAGTCCCTTTGCTCTTTCTCTCTCAGTGTAATGAGGCTCCTCTGTGGTTCTATAATTAAAACCCCAGTGTACAGACAGAGAGATGGAGTGATGGAAGGATGGACAGGAAACTGACTCATGGACTGTGTCAGTATGACAAGCGAACTGTGTGTGCATGCTCTACTTGTTCCACCTAGTTATGGATTTAATTGCAAGCGTGTTTTACAGCATGATGAAATAGATTAAGACCGATGCCCATGTATACAGCTTTGACTGAGCATTTTGCAGTCGCACACCCACTCAAAACCGTCTTCAAATCCTCTTCCATTCACAAGTAAAATAGTCAATAGACAAAAAGAAGGCAACAAAAAGTCAGGCATTGAAAGAGGTGTCCAGTGGGAGAGGAATCAGCTAAAAGTCACAGACGCTGGATGTAACAAGTTTCTAAGAATCAACGAACAAGCAGAGACTGTGGAGGTAAAGAGGCCAGAGAACAGGAGCTCTGAAAGTTTTAATGTTACACAGGTTCCTGCCAACATTGTTTACTGCAGGGCTCCAGTTTTATTCAGGGCACCGTGGTGTATGAATTTGCGTCTATACTGTATTTGAGCTGAGTTTGAGCCAGGATCGTCATTCTTTTTGGGGTTTTTTAGTTGGCAATTGGAAAAATTACAAACATCACGTCCGTATTGCAATGAATTGTGGGTAATTAAATCAGTGAAGTCTGCACCCCAAGCGGACTCTCTGGAAGTCTGCTTGAAGCCCCTTGTGGACTGGATGAATTGTGGGTTTGGACAGCCTCAGCACTCGCAGACTTCCCAGATACGTGCCTGCAAAATCTGCGAGTCTGCAAGAGCGGTGAAGTTTGGACATTTGGATTCAGCCAAAGACATAGTGGAGATGGACCCGCATATGTACTGCTAGACTAATCAGGTAAATGGGGTGCAGGTGAGTAAGTGGAGATGGTCAGGTGAGGGGAATGGTGGGAAAGGGGTTACTGCAAGGCAGGAGGGAGTGGCTGGACCTGTTATGGCAGGGAGAGTTAGTATACAACAGGTAAACACAGAGCAGGTAAATTAATGAATCTTTAGGATCGTGACAGTGAGTGTGTGTTTGTGTGTGCATCACGTGTGTCTTGCAGCAATAAGAGAATGAAACAGATGGCACAATTTCCAATGTTGATGCATTTGTTCAGTTGAGAAGTGCAGCAATATCTACTTGAACAAGCAGAGGGTGGGGGGCTTGGATGGAGTAATGCGTTGTTATTGTGGAGGATGTAGGCAGAAACGTAGTTGATGTACCATCGACACTGACTAATGCACATCTTCAGACAAACACTGAGTAGAGATACCATCTCAGCTGCCTTAAGGAGATGAAATGCACGAGCACACACGAAACACACACGGGATGCTGAATGAGGTGTCAAGTGTGCAGATAAGTAGCGTGGTGCTCGTGGTTTTAATGATCCTGTCAGTCACACGGCTGTCCCTTATCGCCACCTCGCTATACACCCTGCAACCCAAGACTGTGTGTGTAAGTCAGTCAGTGAACATTAATATTCTGAATAGGAGCTTTATTCCAGCTGAGGCCTCATGTTGGACGCAGTGTACATGTAGACAGACGTTTTACAGTTTTCCCACTGTGTTCAGTAGTGGTGCTTTATTTTGATACTCATCACTGTGTGAAAATGCGTGATGCTCCACGACTCCAAACTGAGCAACCCAACGGGATACTTTGTTCATATGCCGGCTTGTATTAGCACGTACTGGCTATATTCAGGGTTTTCATAAACCATTTTCAGAGTATCCCGAATATAAATGAAATATTATTGTGCATGCAAACACACTGATTGTCCCTGTGTGTCAGTGCTTCCTGCTGGGCGTAACAGGTTATTGGAGTAGCAGGCCAGTCAGCAGATGTTAATTTGAAGCAATAGAAGTAGAAGAGAAAAAGAGAGATTGAGGGGGAAAACAGTGATGGTGAATGATGGGGCAGGGCGGCAAAGGAAAGATTGGATTTAAGGAACAGATGCAAGATAAAGGATGGGTAAATAGGAGGAGAGATGATGAGGTGCTGAGGAAGGAGAAATATGTTCAATGGCAAAGAGAGAGGGGTGATTGTGTCATTGGTTGCTTGATTTAGCATATGTTGTGTGTGTGTGTGTGTGTGTGTGTGTAGGGGTGCGCAATGTGGATACAATTTTCTGTCAGTATATATTTGTACATTTTATGGAAATTCTGATTCAGTATTGGAATATTTCAAAAGAAATTCCTAATATGACTTTTTGTCCACAGCCCATCTGAGAAATAATGTGTGGAAGCTCTTTGGACTCGACACTGTAGATTGAAAAATTGTGGATAAAGGTGATGCTGTTGGCTGTCCACAGTAACATTACCATGACAACAAGGTAACCTGTTACAGTAGCTTGTCACTTAGTGAAATGGACAGCCTCAATACTTAAATCTTGAAATAACTACTGGTGCTTTAGGAAACGCTTTCAAAATAAGTTGTTATGTGAATATGATGAACAATCAAGTGGAATGATTCACTTTTTTGAGGTAGAACACAACAAATAGGCTCATAAAAGTGACTGTAAAGCATCCTTACAGACCTGGAAAAGACCATTTTTCAGATATATTTATTACAAAAAGCAGATTCCAGATGATATTGAATCTTATATCGCGACACTGATAATACATTGATTTATTGCCCAGCTCTGTGTGTACGTAGCAAAGCTATGTAAAGACGGTGCATATCTCCAATACTGATTTACTTTAAGTAAATTTAAGACATCAGTGCACTATGATGATGACGATGATGGTGATGGTATATCGTCTTTATCACTACAAAATCATTATAAGGTTAGATACATAATACAGACTATACAAACAAAATCATACAGTGTATTGACTGAGCTTGACAGTTCATTCTTGGCCTTGGAAACAGCAGTTGACAAAACAATCTCAATTCAAAGACTTCTTACTCCTATGGCTGTATCACATGGTCTTCATCAGCAGATGCAGTTTGCCCAGTTGGACCTGTACACGTTTTATCAGCTGCTGTTTCCAAAGTAAAGAATGAACTGTCAAGCTCAGCTTTTTAGCCAACATAAACCAGTCAAGTACATACTGTATATTGAGATGTATAGAGCCAGTAATGTTTAACATTCTCACACCAATAAAAGCACACATTCACATATACAAACACTTCAATTCACAGTTATGCACAAGCAGACATATATCCCATTTGTTAGCTGTTGAACTGACACCATGGTTCGAAAGACTGTGTGGGTGGTGCTTTTTGCTGCACTGTCTTCATTTGTTAAAGCCTCGCTAAAATACAGCAACGCTTCACACCCATTTACAAATTCACCCTCGCAGCCATACATACTGTAAGTGTGTGTGCGTGTGTTTGTCCTCTTGTCACCTTTGCTATCAGTGTGTTGGTTAGGCAATGATTTTATCAGGGTTTCAGGGCAAACAAAGTACTCAGAAAGAATTAGTGAAAGAAGAAGAGATAAAAAAAAAAGAGAAGGGGGGTGAGGCAGAGCAGAGAAGAGATGAGGACAGAGAGGGATCGGGTACCAGAGAAAGTCAGAGAAAAAGAGGCGAGCAGTGAGCAAGTGCGAAATTGGGAAAGCTTTGAGGACGATAGAGATGGATAGGAAGAAAGAAAGAATGGCAGAGTGTAAAAGTTGAAGATTGAGAGGGGATGCTGAAAACAGGAATAGATCAACAGGGCCTTTAATCCAAAAATAGTTTCCGCCCTTCTCCTCCTTCCTCCTCATCCCTACTTGCCTCCCCTCCACTCCCTCCTCTCCTGTCTGGTTGTTTGGAGTGATTGAAGAAAAGAGGAGATGTGTGTAGCCTTCACGTATACTACACACACACACGCGCACACACACACACAGAGCAGTGTGTGGATGCAGACATATTGTGGTCCACAGACAGACAGATGATGTCCATTACCAGGCCGTGCTGTCCGGAGCCAGGCGGAACAGCTGCAGCCTGATCTCACTGATCTATCACTATTCTAATGAATCTGTTATGGCCAGGCCCGACCAATCAATCTCTGAGCCTCTTAATCAATTAAGCCATTAATCAGACACAGACCCTAACTGTTCTTGCCCACATGAGCAATTGCTTTACATATATACACAGACATAAAGACACGGACACACATGTGCACTTTTATATATACAGACACTGAGTCAGTCACTGTGGGCGTGAGAGCGAGAGGCAAACAAGCAGCATAATTAAATATGGCTTTGTTTACAGACAATTAGTATACATGCACAACAAATACAATGAAAATGAGATGAGCATCACATTCAGATAAACAGGAAATATTTGCAGGTGAGATACTGCAGGCTGCTTTGAGTGATAATTACCAAATAATTGGTGTCTAATTCCTCTATTGGGCTTTTAATTGGTATAAGAACATTAGCTTGTCAAATGTGAGAATTTGCTGGCATTTTTTTTTGTTTTATATAATTTTAAAAACTATTTGGGGGTTTTGGAGGGGTCACCTTGGGGTCTGGGAAATATTTTGCACTATTTTCTGACATTTTATAAACTATTGGCTTGGACACATAACCATTGTTGGTCCACTTCCAGAAATGACTTTGCCATGACGACTGTTCAGACTGAAGTGTGACTGAGTCTGTTTCAATATCATCTCATCTAAATTTAGTGTTTTTACTCAGTTTCTTTTCCTTTTCCCTGTGAACTGCGGTATAAAATATCAAGGCAAACTCCAGAATTCCTGTTCTCCGTGCTCCTTTCTGGCTGCAAAGACTGAAAAAAATATGTATGTGTATCTGTATGTCATTATGTGTGGAGCGGCAAGTCTCAGAGGGTTTCAATAATCCCAGAGTCTGTTCCCAGCTTAAATGATTCTATAGACTAAAAACACCTAAAAACTGTGCAATAACAACAATCTTATAAGTTCATTGCTCAGTGTACTGTTCAGTGTGCAAGATGATTCTAATTAAGTCTTGTTCACAATTTGTGTCAGACTGTACAATATCGCTCTAATGTTTTGAAATTGTAGTGAAACAATAAACATGCTTTGGCCTTAGCATTGGCAGGTTGTGAAACTGATCGTGGACAGAAAAAAGAGGGCAACATAAAATGTCAATTTTGCGAAGTGACTTTGTGGTGAATATCTTTTTAGCAGTAGCATTGTGGTAGCTCACCAGTGTATTCTGAATCATTTCATGACATTTTCTAATTAGTTGGGTTGTAAATGTAGATCAATTAATTGATAATACAAATAATCCTAACTTGCAGCCCTTAAGAATATACTGTACACTGTGATAATCTTGTGCTAGAATACAGCGTGTTTTTCTTCAAGGGAGTCTCCCAAAAAGGACTGATAAATTCTTAGTACAGTATTCACATTTTTATTCTGCTCCAAAGACTGTGAGTTTGTGAGCAAGTGTCTTAGCCTTCAAGGAAGTGCCCAAGGAAATGCCAGGACATGCTGCCCTCCACTGATCTGTCACATTCCTCCAGGCCTCGTCCCTTCGCTCGCTGGCGTGTAGTAAATGAATGGACTGTGTCAAAACCAGAAGCCACGCGCGGAGCAGTGAACGCTTTGCTGGATTGCCACTTGTTTCTAAAGGAGGCACTTAGAATTCAGTATCCTCTTATTTATGAGCCTTATTTACTTATGCTGAGGGTCTCTTAGACACAGTTCTTCAAGTTTGTTGGTCAGAGATAAGTGATAGTAGAGAGGTAGATACAGACAAACAAGGGGTGACAATGAAGAAGGAGTGTGAGATAAGGGTTTACCCTGCAGCATTCTGGATAAAGAAGGGAAAAACAGGGGAGTCAAGTACCTGATTTAGTAATGATGCATCTCCTCTTTCTTGTCTCTCATGGTCCCTTCTCCATCTGGTATTTCACCCTGAGGTGGTGGGCACACAGCTGCACCACATCACTGCCTTTTAAAGCCCCACCTTTTGGCTCCAACTATCTCCTGTCTTCCCCTTGTCTTTCATCCCTCACTTCTTCTCTCTTGCCTTTTAATATTTCTCCTATTTTTCCTATTTTTTCCCTCTGTCTCCTATCAGAGGCGCAAACTTACAGAAGCAGCACTCTTCTTTTGAATTGGAAATTATATCTCTTTTTTCATGCCATCATTAGGCTCACAGTATGAACTGAACATTACATCTATTTCTCATTTTCATTACATGGCACTCTCATGTTTTTTGTTTTTGTTTTTACATTTCCCTTGTACTTCTGTTGTTTCTTTCTAAGGCTGGATGTTTGTTTGTTTATCAATTTCAATGGCGCATTTTTATTCATTGTCTCATTTCTGCGCTCTTTGTTCGGCTCTTGAGGTGATGAGAGGTAATGTTTAACAAGGGATTGGTGGGTTTTTTATCTCAAGTGCACATTTAAGTGCAGGCATCTGTTTGGGCACAAATAAACCTAAAGTCTGGAGATGAGATGGGATGAGAAGAGAGGAGAGGAGAGTACAAATTATATAAGCATTGAAGAAAAAGGAAGGAGGAGAGAGAAAGGCAGGGGTAAGCTAACTTTTTTTTCTTTCAGACGGTGAGCAAAGAGAATGTCAAAACCTGGTGACATTTGGGATTCCATACAAGGTTGATTGACACCAACTTTTTACCTGTATGTGTATGGGAGACTGGGCTGTGCATACTGGCTGTGTGTGTGTGTGGGCATGATTGACATGGTAAATTGGAAAGGTCAACTGGTGCTAGTGTTTGGTACAGACAGGCAGACAGCAGGAAGATGTAACCTTCCCACAGTCTACATTTATGGAGGGGAGGAGAATCTGAGCTAAAGACAGGATTTGGCTCGAATAGAGGGAAGGAAGGTGTAGGGTCGTGTGGAAACCAAGATTTAATATGTAAACCTGTTTATATGCTGTGTGTAAATGATAGCTCTCCTCAGTTCTGGTCGGATTTACAAAATGTGGTATAAGGAGAGGAGGCACACGGACTATGAAATTTTACCAACAGGGTCCGTCAGGAATTGCTTCGAGGTCTGAGGTCAACACTCCAGCCAGCTTATTATTTTACCGGACACAACTGTGTGTGTGTGTGTGTAGATGGGGTTCATGAGTCCTTGTGTTTCTCTCTGTGAATGTGTCAGTATTGGAAATTGGAGTGTTACATTTGTATAGCCATTGATATGAATTTCAAATAGGTGTGTGTCCGCATGTGTGTGTTTTAGAGCGAGAAACAGGAACAGAGTGAAGGGAGAGTGAGATTGACAGGGTAAATTGGAATGGTGAGGGTTTTTGAGGTTGAACTCTGGGTTTAAAACAGCCGAGAGAGAGAAAGAAAAGACCCAAACATGTTGCTAAAAAAAGTATTCTTTGGCTTGGGGGAAATGTGACAGTGGATGCAGATGTGGGTGGATGGGGGAGAACGAAGCGAGCCTGAGCAGGAGAATATATTGTCACCAAGGGTGAGGGGTGTCTGGTTGTATGTAGATGGAAGGAAGGAAGGCCCGGCGGGGCTATTTGTGTGTCGAGAGGGTGGGGGAGGAGGGATGAGTCATGGAGGGTTTAGGGGTGCTGCAGCAAATAGGTGACCCACAGCTGGGGACTGAAGGGTCAGCACCTGCACAGGTCAGCTGATAACAACAGCCTTTACACACACAAAAGGACAGGCACAGCACGCAGGATTGTTATACTGAATAGCAGACACAACACACAAATACTGTACTTAATCCCTGTTGTGTTCACACAAACACATAGACACCCAATAGAGCAAAAACACACACACACACACACACACACACACACATACTGTGGCAAGCACACACAGAGGACATGGTGACCTGCTTGTTTGTAGGTCCTTCAGGCAGCTGAATACACAATAGTGAATTCATGAATACAAATCATACTCAAGGCTGAGACACACTTAGGCACACACTAATATTTTCACATCAGCTCAAACTGCATTTTAAACACATCACATTAATATCAACCATGATACTCAGGGGTGGCCTGTTTTGTATAAATACAGGGCTAAGAGTTGGACCAGGAGAGCATTATTCACCTGTACTACAGTAGTTATCTCTGCTGCGAAATGCACATCAATAAACACATTGATTAAGACAACAAATGATCCAAGGCATTTCAAAGGGCTCGGGAAAAAATGAGGGAAGTGAAAGTTGCTGGAAAATGTGTTTAGTGGAATCAGCTCTATGAACGTCAGATGCTTTGTTGTGAACACACACACACACACACTCAAGCTTGTGCGCTCTCTGTTGTCCCCTGATGTCCCCATTGTTTCTCTGTTCCCGTTTGAAACTGAAGATGACTCAGTATGACACATCATTTGAATACACACGCAGAGTTGTATGCCCTCCAGACCAAAGCCAGCATTTGTGTGTGTGTGTGTGTTTGCTGACCCCCTTTTAGACTCTCCAAAATAATAGACTTGCCAATACTGCCGCTTAACAGCGCTCTAGTTAAACGGCTGTGTTTAGGTGTGTTTACAATAGGTCTGGGTATTGTTTTTTTTTTGTTTTTTTTTGATGCTATTGCTAATACCAATATCAAAATGATCTTTTTTTTTAGATACCTTAAAAAGATATGAATATATATGTTTGAGTCTGAGGAAGACCGGTATGTGGTCGATATGTGTTGCTGTTTTTAATCATGAAGCTTTGATAATAATGGTTTTCTAATTTTTCTTCCTCAAAGTGGTGTTACTAATACTTTGTCCACCCTATTTGCATCAGTATGTATTAGTGTCAGAATAACGTCGTCCATAGAAGAACTTTGTGTCTGTGAAGTCTTTGAATGAAGACTATGAATCTGGCCAGACATTCAATGCCAATGTTGAGCACTTGTTAGTTTACTCTGGACACATTTCGATCGGTACCAAGAAGCACTGAGGTTCAATAACAACCCTAGTTCACAACAGAGTAATCTTTTATTTTCAACCAAAATTATGACATCTGAACTATTATGAAGTTTTTCTCTCGATATTTTCAGTATTTCTATTTAGCTGCTTTTGTTTTTCTTCCTCGTCAGCTAGCTTGCTCATTCTTCATCACTTTTCCCATACACTGTGTGTGTGTGTGTGTGTGTGGCCATCACATTGGCTGAACGAACTTTGCGCTGATACTGATGTGATACGTCAGAATCTAAATTAGGCCCTGACGCACATTTTTCACCACACACACACACACACACACACACACACACACACACACACACAATCTCAGATCGAAACACATATACACACAAACACACACACACAAGTATTCAAGTGTTGAGTGAGTGGCTGAGGTGCTGAATAGGAGCGTGAAGGGGTGTTGTATTGATAGATGAATAGTGAATGTAGATTTTGTGCCAGTAGAATGTCAATGCCATCATTTTCTCGCAGCCTACAGTCTTGCTACCTCCAGACTTATGACAAATACAGGGAGAAAGGCAGAGGGGGAAGATAGAGGAGGAGAAGAAAAGAGTGAATGAGGGAGACAAAATTTGGTAGCTGGCAGTTGATGGATGGGCTGCAAACAGCTCGTCTTCCTCTGGACTCCATGATAACATGCCTCTGCCTCTTTTCTGTCTGTATTTGTTTTTTCCTTCTTCTCAGGGAAGGAGTCTCCTTTTTCTGTGTGCCTCCTCAACTCTCAGACGCCTTAGAGCTGCTGATTTGAAAGCCTGTATTTTCTTTTGCTTTTTTTTTTAGCGTGTATTGGCAAAATGTGTCTTTTTGGTGCACCCCGAGGAAACACTCTACAAACAATCTAAATTATTCTGTTTCCCCTTTCCCTTACTCCCTATCTCCCCCTTTTGTCCCACTTCTTTTCATCACATTCTCCTTTGCTGATGGACAGTTGGCAAGAAGAACCGGGGGTCAACAGGTAAAGAACCCATTTACATTTACATTATCTTCCCTGCTCTTTCTCTCTGGCTCCTTCTTCCTCTCTCTCTCTCTATCTAAACAGAGACAAATATTGCTGTGACCCATTGCTCCCACCAGAAAGTCAGAGCTAAGGTCTGCTCAGCTAAATGCTTTGCTGAAGGTCACATTGGCAGCAGTGGTGGGTACATGTTGTAAAAGATGTTCCACCAGTGCGGTTTCACTGTCTGCCTCATGGCCAGTAAGAAAAACCTACAGCTGGACACCTCTAACCTCAAGGTCAGCCTGCTGTAGGTGTGCATCTATTGGGTAATATGGTAAAATAATCTCATGTTTTACAGTATGGGTGCAATGGTTCACTTATTCATCATGATCCATTCAGCACACAATATCTGGTTCAGTATACAGCTTGCTTTTTCCATCTAAAATTAAGTCTAAAATAGTCTATATACTATCTTAGCATAGGCAAGGGATAGGAAGTGCAAGTCCTACAAGGAAAGCTTTGGTTGTGTGTCAATTGTCTAGCTAGCTAGCATCATCAGTATGGCAACTGCAAATGAGAAGCAAGAGCTGGAAGAGCCTCTGATGTCATTTTGGATCCCAGTTTGGAAGTATTTTGTTTTCCTTGTGAATTATAGTAACACTGGACAAGGACTGCATCAGACAAAACCTGAGGCTTGACATTGTTTAGTCCAAGTTCAGTCAGCCAACTCTTGTGGAATGGATTATTAAGTTTGTTATTCGGCGTCTAGGCTCTGACCTCGTCACTCCCCACGAGGAAACACTAAGCTCAGCACTACAGGGAGTGTGGAGTGACGATAATACCTTCCTACCTAGGGGAACAATTACTCAGAGCCTACAGGTAGATGCTGCAGTGGAGGTGGGGCGTTTGAGATGTAGCAGTACTGGTGTCAGCATAGCTTTCAGGTGAGACGTGTGGCAGCCAAAGTGTGAGCAGAGCACAGACAGTATTAGTACACCGCCATAATGAAAAGGGTGCGTAGGATATCGAAGTGCCATGTGAGTGTGCTGGCAGACTCGAGTGAACTACCTCGCAGGCTTCGCTTCATTTGGGCGACGTTTTGTCTGCTATATCAGACATGCCAATTCATTTTCCTACAGCGTCACCTCAGTGTCTGTTACCTGAGCTTGGCTAAAACACGCCGAGGTGCCAGTGTTTCTCCCCACGCCTTTCAAGCAGCCTCTCTCTGCAGATTCACACTGGGCCAAAGCAATTACAAATGCCACAAGAGCATTTCTCACTGCTGATGTGAAACCACAGAGTCACGGAGAACGCAGAGTGCTTGAGCCCTGCTATATAGTTCCTTCATGGGCACATACTGTTATAATTACATTTGTGCAATAATGCCATATTTTCTCCTTTTGGAGTACTAACCATGTATAAATGTCATGTGTCACTGTCACGTGTTGATGATTTCCAGAATTAATGGGAGAAAAAAACATTTTATCTCAGTTTTCCTTACTGTACCAAAAGAAAGTTTGCAGGCATGAAGCAATTGCACACACCCTTATTTCAGTATAGCGATGATGAAATGTTACTTCATTATGTCATTGTGGATTTTGTCAAGCAGCCAAAAAACCGCAACTAATATAATACTCAAAATTAATCAAATAATCATTGAGCACTCCCAAGAGCTTAACTCCTGCCCTTGCCTCTCCATTACTGCTACATGTTTCCTGTTTCTTCCTCTTCCCCTCGTTCTTTCCCATCTTTCCATCTCCTCCTTCCATCACTTGTGTGGCTCGATGACAGAGATAGATAGAGGGGTTGGCAGCTGAAGGAAGAGATGAATATTTAAAATCGGGCATCTTTCCTCGGTCCTCTCACTGCTTCCCATTGTCTGTGTCTGTCTCCCCTTGGGGCTTGGATCCTCTACTCTTGGTGTGGTGAGGCTTTTATATGTGTGTGTGTGTGTGTGTGTGTGTGTGGGGCATGTCTTGGCTTGTGGTTTTATATTGGCATTCTAAGGCAAGTGTAGTCAGACGATGACACTTAGCTGTCAGCATGCAGCATTAATGAGCGCAGTGACACGCACAAACACTCACCCCACTCACACTCACACACATGCAGTATTCTCAAGAGAGATCAGCAAATGATCACCTTCTCCTCTCCATTTATTTTTGTATACCCTCCAAAAAAACTCTTTGGAATATTTAAAAAAAAACCTCTCCATTTTCTTTAACCTCTCATTTCCAGTGCCCCTCCTTTTCATCTTTTTTTCTTTACTTTTTTTTTTTTTTGCTTTTTCTCTCAAAATCCTGCCCTCTTTCTTTCTTTCAAACTCTTTCTCCCTCTCTGTTGTGCATGTTAGTTGGCTGTGAACCCTGCAGACACCTATCTGACAACTCTATTAATACACAGTCAGCCAACACCAGTCTCCTCCTGTGTGCATTTGTGTGTGTGTGTGTGTGTGTGTGTGTGTGTGTGTATGCATGCAAAGAAATGTGTGTGTGTGTACGTGTGTGTGTTCACCCCTCAGCCAATCCCTCTGCCCCCCAAGTATCTGCAGAGGCTGAAAGGCTTAAAACACACAGATCTCCAGTCATAGAAAGATCACACACACACACACACACACACACACACACACACCCCGGCTGACTCACTGACACAATGAGGAGTTTGGAGTGACTGGCAGATTTAATAGGAGAACAAGCTGTAATCTGAGAGAATCCATTCGACGAGGGATTACTTTCTAATCTGTGGATGAAATAGCCTTTCATCTCTCTCTCCCTCTCTTCCTATCTATCTCTCTCACCCTTTATTTATCCATCTCTATCTCTTTCCTGCCCTAAAGCTGCATCAATCCTTTTACCAGCCCTGTTTTTTTTTTGTTTTGTTTTTTTTTAATCATTCCCATCCTTGATTTAATTTGGGTTTTTTTTTCTTTTTTGCTGCCTCCATCTGAATACCACACGCAGACACACGCGCTCACACATGCATGCACAGCCTCACACAGCTGTGTCACCTCAGCAGCACTTTACTGTCAATCAGCAATGATTGCACTGACGAGAGAGAGAGCATTGTAACGTTGCAATGCGTCACTGGCTCTCTGGTGCTAATTTATACCAACATCCATGTGCACACACACAAAATGCATGCTTTTCTTTCCTCCCGTATCCTCGTTTATTTTGATTTATTTTTTAACTGCTTTAACAGCTCTCCTTTTCATCATCCCTCTTTCTTTAATGAAGCTTTTCAGCCCCAAGTTGTCGTTCTGATATTGCTTCGTTATACTACAACCCTCAACCCCATTCTTTTACCGCCCTCCTTCCCTCCATCACTCCTACTCTCACTCTCTCTGCCACATGGTGTTTCTCATTTGCTAAATGAGGAATCCAATAGAGTTAGATTAAACTTCTGGACTCTCTTTGTAGAATCTTTACAGGGAGCCTTTTAGCTGCCACAGCTTGCACACACACACACACACACACACACACACACACACACACACACACACACACACACACACACACACACACACACACACACACACATATAATAACACTGTCTGCCAGTTTGAATATTTCTCCTTATTTAAATTGACAAAGATTTATATAATAATCCGTGTTTAAACAACAAAAAGGAGGAGATAAGAGGATGATAGGAATGAGAAATAGAGACGAGATGAAATGATGGAGATTTCCCCAGAGAAAGAGGATGTTAGACA